>APFE030889329.1:82453-146433 GCA_000404065.3 Pinus taeda | reverse complement strand
AATTTTAAAGAAGTTCTCACAGTTTCATGCTTTATCTAACTTCCAAAATTGTAATCATTTCCTTGAAAGGTTCTATTTTTTGAAAACAAGTATTCACAATATTCTTTCAAATATCTTTTATATAGTGAAAATCCAATAGGAGACTATTTACAACATTATTTCGTAAAAGAAATTGGCTTGCATAAAGAATATGTACAAGTAAGAAGGGGTTACCTCCTTCGGAAAATATTTTCTTTAAGATAAGCCCATTCACAGCAAGAAAATTTCTTTTCCTGATAAGCCTTGTAGTAGAAATGTTGATGAGCATATCTTTTCAACGATCTGAAATGGTCCAAGCCACATTTTTTGAAATTTGGTATGCATACCTTTGTCTTCATGTGCTTTGTCCCATTTCAAAACGACATCACCAATCTGTAATGATTTTTAGGTGGCAAAACTTGCATCAAAAGAAGATTTAATGATTTTTTGATGCTTACCATGAGTAATGTTGGCCTTTTCTCTTTCCTCATCCAATCTAAGGACTTGATCAAATCTCAATTGAATGGAGGAGGAAGGTATTTCTTCAATAAATTGTACTAGGGCTAGAGATGGGAGTGCTAAATTTGGTGGTATTACAGCTTCTTTCCCATACACCAAGTTAAAAGGAGAAGTACCTATTAAGGCCCTCTAAGTTATGTGATCTGCCCATAATGAAAATATTAAAGATTTATGCCAATTGTTTTGATTTTGATCAACAGTTCCTTTAATAATCTTGATGAGATTCTTGTTAGTTGACTCTGCTAAGCCATTTCCTTGAGGATAGTAATTTGCAGAGTATTTTAACTTAAAACCTCTCTTAAGAGCAAGTTCAACTATACTATTCCTATAAAAATAAGATGCATTATAAAAAATAAGCGCGTTAGGTAAACCAAACCTTGTAAAGATGAACAGGTCAATAAATTCAATAATCGCATCAGAATTGGCTACCTTTAGTGGAATTGCTTCTACCCACTTTTTGAAGTAGTTTTTGGCCATGAGGATGCATCTGTGTTGCTTGGAAGAATGTGGAACAATCTCTCCTATAATATCAATCCCCCTCTATTCAAATGGTTGCTCAATATTTACTGGTTTTAGAGGAAAGGCTGGTTTTCTTTGTCTTCCACTAGCAGTTTGGCATATCTTGCATTTCCTTACATAGTCATGGGAATCTTTAAACAAAGTCAGCAAATAATATCCAATATGTAGTATTTTTTGATCTATAGTATCTCCTCCAAAGTGTCCACCTGCTAGGCCATCATGTAGTTCCTGCAAAATAATTTGTGCTTCAATTTTTTCAAGGCACCTTAATAAAATTGAATCATAGTTTCTCTTGAATAACACATTATCAATGATTTCAAAGTGTTTGGCTTTTAATCTTAAGGCACGTTTGTTTTTGTAACTAAATTCAAGGGGGGTATATCCATTTTCTAGGTAAAATATCAGATCAACATATTGAGATTCAGAATCCATGATACTTATCTTATTTACTTGTGCAATATTGTTTGAATCTTCATGGCCTGGAATATTGGAAGCTCCTGCCAATAACAGGCAAAAACCTTGCCCTCTAACAATTTTCACTAGTTTAATATCAATATCATACTCTTGTAAATTTGTTACCGAGTTAGCTCTCCTCTCTCCTACTTCCCTTTGAACTAGCAATTGCCTCACTACAGAGAATGGGACTATTACTTTTGTGTGTGTTTTCAGGAGAAATGGTCTAAAGTGTTTGATAGATATAAATACATCGAAAATTTGTTTTTCAACTTTGAAATAGTTGAGCTTAGCACCTTGAAAATTAGAACCAAAGAAGGATATGGGTTGTCCTACTTGTTGATCATTGATCTGTGTTAAAACAACAACATAAGATGTTTCAGTGGCCAAAGTATAGAAAATAAAATGACTAGAAAAATTCAAAGTATTCAATGTAGGAGCATTAATGATTTCTTGTTTGATTGATTCAAAAGCCTCTTTTTAGTTATGTCCCCATTTGAAAACTAAATTTTTCTTAATCATAGATTGCAAGGGTAAAGCTATATGAGAAAAATCAGGAATACATATTTCCACAAAATTTATCTGTCCCAAAAATGATTGCATAGATTTCTTATTACATGGAAACAGAATATCATGAATCTCTTTTATCCTGTCCAGATCAATATATATGCCATATTTGGACACAGTAAACCCTAGGTGCTTACCTTCATTCAGAGCAAAGAATGGTTTCTTGGGATTCAAATAAATCCCATATCTTTTGCAATGTTCAAAGATCTTCCTTAAATCACGCAGATGGTTGCTCCTTTTCTTAGAATAGATAGTTATGTCATCTAAGTAAAAAATGACTATCCTATTGATCAAACATTTGAAGGCTATATCTATGGCTCTTTGGAAAGTAGCTCTAGCATTTATCAAACCAAAAGGCATTTTCTGATAAGCATATGTTCCCCATTTAGTTCAAAATGTAGTCTTTAATCTATCATCGGGATGTACTAGTATCTGATTGTATCCTAAAAAACCATCAAGAAAGGACATTAACTCTGAGCCAGCTACTGATTGAAGTATCTATTCCATGGCTGGAAATGGGAAATTATCTTTCTAACATGCTTTGTTGAGATTTCTAAAATCTATGCAAATCCTAATATCACCACTCTTTTTCCTTACAAGGAAGTTTGAAACCCATTTAGAATGTCTAACAGGAAAGATTATTTTAGCTTTAAGGAGTTTATTCAACTCTGCTTTGATTTGACTTGCAAGATTCAGGTGAATTTTCCTTAGTTTCTGTTGTACAGGTTTTTCATAATAAATAATTGGAATTGTGTGTTGAATGATAGAGGCATCAAGTTTTTTTAGATCTTTGTAATTCCAAGCGAAATTTTTTTTGTATTTGTTTAATAATCTAATGAAAACAAATATTTCCTCTGATAAAAGTCCAAGCCCTAGATTGACATTCTTGGGTTTGGCCTCAGTGCCAAGAGTTACTAATTCAAATGTTAAAGTAGAACTTTGAAGTTTTTCATTAGTTACATTTTTGAATATATCCTTAATATCATAAAGATCATTGAGCTTGACCACAAATTTAGGAATAGGATTTTTGTTGAGTCCTTGTTTTAATTGAATATCATTATCACTTTCATCAATAATCTGATCATCATAAGATCTTTTAGAAGTCAAGAAATTTAAGATGTCTTTATCATGATCAAATACATGCCAATTGGTGACATTATCTAGGAGAGATGGCCGAAAAATTAATTCAATTGCAAATATATCTGGACTATAATCCTCAGATGGAGGGAGTTTAGAAGCAATATTAGCCAAAAGATCGGCTACTGCATTCTATGATCTAGGAATAGGAGAAATGTCAAATTCCCGAAAATGAGTTATGAGATCTTGAACAAGTGATTGATAATGTTTGGGATGACTCGAGAGACAATGGATAATATTTCTTAATTGTTTAATGACAATTTCAGAATCACCAAATACTTTCAGATATTAGATATTCAAGCCTATTTCTTTATAGAACCCTTGAATCAATGCCTGATATTTCATAGTGTTATTGGTACACCCATGTTCTAATCTACATGAGAACATCGTTTTTTCTCCTTCTGGACTAACTAAAATACATATTTCTCCTGCACCGTCATTGGATTTTGATCCATCAAAATACAAACACAAAAAAGGGCTTATTTAAAGGCTTATTTACAAGCTCATCTGCAAAACTAACACACTTTGAGGTATCAATATGGGAAAAAATTTCAATTTGCGATATGACTCTATTAATTGGAAAAGGAGATTGTTGAGCATTAAAATTTCCAAAAAATGACTCATCTGAATAGTTTCAGAGAATGTTATTATTGAAGGCTATAGGTTGATATTCTTGTTCAAACTCAGTTACTGTATGAGTCATGTTTTTCATGGTCTATTCTGATTTTATTTGGTTTCCCATTATAGGGAAGCCACATGTGAGACCAATCAGTCAAAATATAATCATGAAGTTCTTAAGACCAATGTATGGTAAGGATCAAACCATAAAAGTCAGGGATGTCAACAATTAATATATCAATTCTTTGGACAACCCTAGGATTATATGCTAATCTGATATTAACTGAATTTATCTCTCGTAAAACTTGTACCTTAGTTCTATCTAATTGAATAATGTGAACTGCAGACTTCTGTGGCTCAATATTTAATTTGGAGCAAACTGAGGTTGGCATTATATTTGATGAAGCTCTTGAATCTATTAGGAAGTTATGCAAATTTCTATTGTAGATCTCATAAGTCGAGAGAAAAGGAGGAGTATGATATTTCGACCTATCACCAATTAAAATAGCATCAGTAGCATATACCTTATCAGATGGTGGCTTACCTGATCCTTTAGTAGCCTTGTATAATACACTTGTTGGGAGAGGAGAAGAACGTACACGGTTTAATTCTTTAAGCATCAATTTTTGTTGATGTTTGAGCTTGCTAAGTTCATCTAAAGAAATATTTTCTTGAGTCTTCTTCATGTCTTCCACAATGTTATAATTCATGGATTCTAAAACTACTAGCGTTTTAGATGATGAGGGAGGATTGGAGGATGATGGTCGATTGTGGGGGGGCACAACTGGAGTTTTCTTTGTGGGAGCTTTGTATTTAGTAACACGACATGTGTTTTTCTTCTTTGAATTTTCTTGATTAGGATCTACTATATTTTTTCTCCTGGTATTTACTGGGAGAGCTTCCTTTTCACTTTCATTATCAGATTTGGGCAAGATAAAGTCCCACATTCCATGACATTCAATTGTTTCATCTTCTTTTGTTTCTTCGGCTGATAACACTGTATCTTCATCTTCATCATCATCCAGATCAGATTCTGCATTAGATATAGAATTAGGTGATTTAGGATCAGTTTGTTGATTCCTTTTGAAGTTCCTAAATGTCTTTTTTTGTAGAAGCTTCAGCCACTTGCTTTTTAATTTCAACCATTTCATTAGACATAGTTTTAAGAACTTTTTGTAAACCTTCCATGTCATATGGATGTTTGATTTATTTCTTCTTTGAGTCATCCCTAAAGGTAACTTTTCTGGATTTCCTTTCCTCGAGAGTGTTTTCTTTTCAAAGCCAGGATATGTTTTTCAAGAATGATCACTTCCTTCATATTTTTTGCTAATGTTGGTTTAGCAGCCCTATCAATGAAGATGGATATGTTTGAAGGCAAGGAAGAGATATACCATTCATTTCAGACTTCTTCACTAGGCTTGGATGTCATAGGAATTTTATTCAACGGCTTATTAAAGCGTGAGTTGAAGTCTTTGATAGGTTCCTTTGATTCGGATTTCAGATTGGAGAGATCATTAATAAAAGTGGTTGTAGATCTATCGTCTCCAAACATAGTTATAAATTTCTCCTGAAAAGCATCCTAGCTATTGATGGACCTTGGTGGTAATGAAAAGTACTACAATTCTATTGCTCCTTGTAGAGTGTATGGAAATAGTCTAACAACAACATCTTCTCTCGTGACTCCATTCAAGTTGATTGATAACATGAAATTGTTTATATGTTCTTCTACTAACAGGCTAATGTCAGGGTTAAATTTTGGTAACCATTTTTCAAGATGAGCTAGCAATTGGCTCAAAGGTGTAGGCATTATGACCACTCTTGGATTAGTCCATGGCCTTGGTTGAGGTGGATTATGTGCCATTGTTGAGGTAATAGTAGAAGAGTGTGATGAAGCAGTTGAACGTGATTGGGTAGAGGATGTTGAAGTTGTTGTACTTGTTTGGACTATGATCTGAAGTTGGGAAATGGATGAATGAATTTACAGTGGTATAGATGGAATGGATGATGATGAGGATAGAGTCTCACTATTTGATTCAGATGGTGTCTTCCTAGCCCTTTTTTGACTTGGTAGAGGGAATTCAACTAGTGGAATGCCAAGTTTCTCACTCTATTCTCTAGTAAGTTGTTGTGATGGGATATATTACGAAGTCACACTTCCTTGGGATAACTCAGACCCTTCATCGGATATTGAAAACCCTTGGAGTTTATGAATCAAAAACTATACTTCAAGGGGTTCAAGAGAACAATTGTCTGGTATGTTTAGGGTTTCAGCAGTGGGTGTTGTATTCTTCTTTTCAACTTCTCGCTTAGAAATAGGAGATTTAGAATGCGAAGGAGAAGTTGGAGGAGATGGTGAGGGAGTTTTACTCTTGGCCTATGGATTTAGATTTACTTGCCATTCACAGTTAGCCCTCATTCTAGCACCAAAAATGTTGATGCCTCTAAAATCGTAGCACCAACATTGGGGGATAACCACTTGGTCCAGACCTTAGTACAACTCCTTTTCTGTTTGGTATGGTGGCTCTGACTGGATATTATGGAACTAGTTTCCCAATAATGTGTGGTTTTATGGATGAGTATTTTAAATGTATATCAAATATGGTAGATGGTTGAATCTATGACTTTAAAATATATAAGTATACCTATATAAATGGGGTGATCTTATAACAAATGCGATTTTTTGATAATTCCTAGTAGATAAATAATCATATAGATGATTTATTTATCCATAGAAAGATTCATTAAAATAATGACTACTTTTTTTCAGAAATTAAACAAAGTAATTATAAAAACATATCGCATGACATGATAATATATATTGTTGACATATATATTTGATTTAACAATTCTAAGCTATTCAGAAGTGACTCGATATAGAATTGGTTGAAGCGTGTCAATACATAAATAATAGAAAATTAAATGGAATGCTAATTAAATCAAGACAAAAAGAACAGTGATAGAAATACTGCATGCATTTGAGTCTTGATATGTAAGTAACATTCTAGTTCCACCTTTTTATACCAGAAACTTCCAAGAGATACAGAAATGCAGGTCTTGAAAAAGTTCTTTCACAAAAATCTGAAACCGTGATCCACTCCTCATAAAAAATAAAATTAGTAGCGCATAAGTGAAACTTCTCAAGTCTAGCTTTTGTATAAATTGAGGACCCATTCTTCAATAACATGAAAGCATTTATATAATAGAATTAAAAGAAATCGTCAACAAAAATCGCTTAGAGTTGGAACTGCAAACATTAAAATCTGGGATTTGAATTGCAAAAATAGTAGTGTGATTGCCTTGAAAAGATTCATCGTATCTATTTCTTCTCCTGTATCTACAACAGACAAATTAAGAGCATGTTTTGAATTCCCGGAGGATGACTCATCCTGGAGTGTAGTTGTCCCATATATGTGGCATCTAAAATCTCCGGCACCATGCGATCAACAACATCGGAAAGGCATTTGATGGTCATCTGTTCGCTGTGTGGCTTAACCAAAAGGACCAATAGGCATCCCAAGTTAGGCTTTGTACTCTTCTGAGTTGTTCATCTTTGGTGGCCAGATACAGCTTCCATTGATTTTCTAACATTTTCGATTTTGGAAGCTTTTAAGGGGAACAATTAGAAATCAAATTGGCCCCATATAAATTATCATTTACCAGCTCAATCACATTGTTCATTATAGCCCTGGGCCCGGGAGTATCCCTTCGTAACTTTATCAACTATGTTTCCCATTCTGAAAATAATATTTCTTTATGCAGCTGTTAAATTTTCGGTAGGTTAGTAGCTCTTCCTTCCACTATGCTTTGCCAAGAGAGGAAATTTGTGACTTTATCATCTGCGTCCTAAAACACTAATCCGGTAATAACCACTTGATCGATCAGTGACATAGTTATAATGTATAATGGGTCGAAAAGCAATATTTTATGGCAAAGAATATTGAGTTGTTGAGATAAGGCTTTATTGTTGGAATTATGGTTCACACATATACGTATACACGCAGATTCACAAAAGGAAAAGCGCGTACATGGTTTTGGTCCGTGGTATTTGGTCCATGGTATTGATCCATGGTATTTGGTCCGAAATGACGACCCCAGGTATTGGGTCCATGGTATTGTTTCTACATGGTTTTGGACCATGGTATTGAGAGAAGCCTAACCTATATAAGGAGAAGATCATTAGGCAAAAAGTGTAGAACAAGGAATGGATGTCTAACGAAGTGGGAAGATCTAGTATTGCTGGTTATCGGTTTGTGCTGCTTGGCTTGGGTTGGATATGACATCGAAGGTATAAGTAATTATCTATAGATCTGTACGCGGGTTGTCTTTGGTGAAAGCGCGTATACACGCGGTTTTGAAATAGTCAAGTAGCGTATTTGTTATAAGATGTGGTATCAGAGCAGGTCCTTTGGTAGAAGCTTGATCGCTTGAAGGAGATCCGTGGAACAATGGGAAAGAAGCTTAAGAAGAAAGCACCGAAGAAGAAGAAGACATATCAGAAGAACTATGACAGTGGGAGAATTGATTGGGGATTAGGCATAAGAAGCTCTTCAGATTCAAAATCAGATGAATATGAACTATCAAGTATGAATTTGCTATCCTCTGATGTTCCAGCTATCTTTCCATATGGAAGAGATGAAAGTGATAGCGAAACAACTGCACTTGCTCTTATGGGTGAAGAAGAAAGATATCAAATAAAAGCTTTTGGTTCTTGTTCACAGTTGTAGTTGGGTTTCAGATAGAACGAAGATAGAGAAAGAATAGAAGGAAATCTTGGTTGCTGATCTGAATGGTGATTAACAGATGCTGCTGCTATCAGTTTCAGGGGAAGGATGAACAACACTCTTCAGAAAAGCATGTATTCAGGGGGAGCATGGACAGATTGGTACACCTTGGCATATCCAAAGGGGGAGCTCATTCAGAGATTTCAGCAGGTACTCAGGGGGAGTATGAACAAAAAAATGCTTATCTTGGAAAGAGAATATCTTGGTGTGCCCTTTGCCCTTGATGTCAAAGGGGGAGAGTGATTTGGTGTTGTTGCCATCAAGTCCAAAGGGGGAGATTGTTGGAATTATGATACATATGTTTTACTTGATGGCATCCCTCTCGTAGAAGATCATCTCACTTATATATAACTAGATGAATCTACAAAAGAGATATCAGATGTGACTGAATGCATGGGATAGTTCTAAGTGTGACAAGTTAGCTTTGCCATCAAGTCCAAAGGGGGAGATTGTTGGCATTATGAGATAAGTGTTGTCCTTGATGGCAAACCACACAGATGACAAATCATAGTGCAGAAGGTCAACAACAAGGAATTGATGATCAGACTATAAGAAGAAGAGAAAATACATATACGCAGGTTCATTGTGACCGAGACACGTATACACGTGGGTTATACTTTACCAAGTCGCGTATGCGTATGCATGCACTTCGATGTGAGGAAAAGCGCGTATATGTTGGATAACTTACCTTTGGTCCGTGGCTGTTAGTCCTTGGTACTTGAGCCTATGGTGTTGGACCATGATACCTTGTCAGATGTGTTGATCCCTAGTATTGGGTGCATGGTATTGGTTTATTATGGTTTTGGACCATGGTATTGAACAAGGCCTAAGACTATAAAAGGAGAAGAAGATCATTAGGCAAATTGTGTGAGAAATACTTGAATATCTAATAGAGTATGAGATCCAATATGTAGGATATGGGTTATGATGCAAGCTAAGGAGGGATCTCACCGGTTGATGGAGAGTAAGATCTAAGGATAGATTGGGATCAAATGGTTGGAAATAAACTATCTCTATATGGTTGATTATGCTCTGTATACTGAGACATGTAATGTTATGAACTGGGTATAACTTAAGTTTGAGATAGCTGCAAGTCTTGATTGAACATTTATAGATCTGTACGCGGGTTGGCTTTGGTAAAAGCATGTATGTACGCGGGTTTGGTTCGTCGAAGTAGCGTATACCATTTAAGCTATGATTTATGATGATACAGTTGGTTATGAATATTGTTGCAGAGTTTAGTGTTCTTCTCTGTGTTCTGGTGACTACTTTTGTTGACAGGGTTCAGTGATTCAGTATTAGGTGATTAAGAGATTGATAATGCTAGTGTTGATTGATTGTGTGCTTCAATGATATTGATGGGTCCAGTATGAAAATTGGATGAAATGTGGCCTTCAGATTGTAGTGTTGTGCTTCAGTGTATCCATTCTGAAAATTGATGAAACGCGGTAACTGGAGGAAGGAAGAGAAGGTTGTAGCCTTCTGTAGGCCAGCACTTACATACAAGTATCTTGGCTAGTACAAGAGCTAAAGAGGGGGTTGTAGCTCCCTTCCAGGAGAAACTAGAGAACGAGAGAGATTTGTAGCTCTCTGTAGGTTGTAGCCTGCGTAGTGGTAAAGGACTGCACCGGTACATTCTAAAAGAAGTTTCTTATTAAAGGAAGATAGAAACAAATTGCAGCAGGTGGTTTTCACCCAAATTGGGTTTCCACCTTATATCATGGTGTTCATGTGTGCTTCTTGTGTGTGATGATCTGTTTTGTTTATTGCTTCTATTTACTGTTCATATGGTCAATGAAGTTATGATGCATTATCTAAAGATCAACATGTAACGGATTATCTGACTTATAAATAATCTAGATATACGCTAGTTTCTTTAGACACAGTCGCGTATACACGCGGGTTCGCTTAACTGAAGTAGCGTATATATATCTAAGTATGGAAATGAAAAAGTTTTGCTGATTTGGTAATACTAATTCACCCCCCCTCTCAGTATTATTTCCAACATTTATTCACTCCTAGGGCTTCCTTCTTAAACTCCTCAACCTTAGGATAATCTCTGAACTGTTATATCTATAGTTCTAGCTATGAAATTTCTCCTCTTTAGCCTTCATTCCTTGTTTCTATGTCAATTGAAGTTGTTCGAGTTGTTGGGATTTTTTTTTTTTTTGGATGGCATGTTGGTCAATCTTTTATTTCTCTAGGTTTAATTGTGTTTTAATTTGCTCGTTCTTTTGTTTTTCTTCTGCCAACTGTTCCTCAAGCTTGTTAATGTTTTGTTGTTCTATTACTGTTTTCTCATCAAGATGGGTAATCCTTTGATCTTTTTCTTTGATTATTTGGTTAACTTTAGTTGCCTTGTCAATTGTAGTAACTGTGTAGGCCCCTACAATTTGGGATAACTTAGTCAAGTCCTCGGTAGTATTGACCTCTGAAACCTTCCATATAACATTCATGAATTCAAATTGAGGAGTTGTGGATGATGTCTCTTCAAGTTTCCTCTTATTCTTTTGTCTCTTGACTACAACCCTGTGCTTTGGGCTATAAAATACATCCAAGGGTGGTATTTCCTTAATATTTAATGTAATTTATCCTAAAGCATTTTCAGGGATTATTTCAATCTCTTTTTGAGCTATGTCTATATTGGGTGTCCCTTCAATCACATTAATAGTAACGATGGGCTATTGTATTGCACGTGATGTTGATGCGATAATTTTTTTGGGGTCGCTCTAGATTTTGATATGCTAATCAAATTGCTCCCATTGTCTAATCAATATCGGGTCAATATTAACATCTGTGCTAATGAGTTCACTATTTCTTTCACTTGTTTCCCCTTCCCTAGAAATATATTCAATAGTTTGTTCCTCGCGGTGCTCTGCTTGCTGAACAATAGGGGTAGTATTCAATAAATCTAGAGGTAATGTTTGGAACCTTTGTGTTGTGTATTCCATGAATTTATCCATCTTTCCAGCTCCCAATTTAAATCTTTCCAGATGAGTTACTTGTGAGAATAACTCTAGTGAAGCGAATAACTCATCAAACTCATCCTCCTCATGTATAAATTTACTAATTTTCACCTAATTGATGAAATTGTAAGCCACCTTGTTTGGATCATACTATCATTTAGGAATCGCTGCTAGATCCAGATCCTTAGTTTTCTCTTCTTCTTTCTTAGCATGTTTAAAATCATGCAATGTGTAAGTGCCATAGTGGAGGGGAAATGAAGACCACATTTGTTTTTTAGAGTCTTTAAGGTTTCTAGACATTCCCTTTTCCACTATCTGGTATGTTATTTCCCTGGCTACTAGCTTATCTGGAATATAGAGTGGAAGGACATGTGGGTTTGTAATACTGCCAAAAACTCTAATATAGGTGAAATTCTCCTCCCTAAACTAACTGACGATTGAGGTTAAATCAATGCTAGCCTCAACAGATACGAAAGGAGCAGGTTTGTTAAAGATGGCTTGATGGACAATTAAAATGAAACCATGGAATTTTCTCTACATATGATTCTTGTAGTCAGACTTCCATAAATACTTATGATAAATATGAATGGTTTTTGGATCCTAGACAGTCTATTTCCACCCTAGAATGGGAAATTAAAAATTAAAATAGATTGTGTGCATTATGTAGGCACTCATATAAAATGGGGGCATGACTTGGGTGGTGACAAATCTGTTCCTTCTATAATCTAATATTTGACTGGCCATTTTATTTGATAGAATGGTTTCCCAATCCATAATAAAGGAGTTGATTGTTGCTTCCATCAAAGGAACCATTTCTATAGAAAATCTAGTAGAAGCAGGGCTTCCAAAAAGCCTACATACCATAGCAACAAAATAACAATATGGAGATGCCAAGGAGTTCATAGAGTACATACCAGAAGATTCATGTTTATGCGTGATGGGAAAATGTCTCCACTGTTTGATAGGGTTTGAATCTACCTTGTTCTCCCTAGTGAAAGCTTCCAGGAATGCCTTGTTGTAGTGTCGCTGGGGATCCCGCAAGTGATACATTTTCTTGACATCTTCAAGCTTGAATGTCCTAAACATCCTTCCATCGATTGTAAAGAAAGCTTTGTTTATTATATTAGTACTTTCGATCACCCATCTGACTAGATCATTATATGGTAAAACTTTAGCATGAGCTGCTATTGTTTAGAGGAAGGAGCTGGCCAAATCACTGAGTGTGTTTTCTGTTTGGTCAGTTGCAATAGCTATTGCTTCTTCCTCTATCTCCGTTGGATTTTCTTCTTCGATTAAAACATATATGCCTTCCCATGAGATTTTATCAAGGCCTTGACATGTAGTGTCTGCAATTAACACCAATTTTGTTGTTCCTTCTTCCACTATAATGGGGGCCTTTGCCTTTCAAGATTTCTTAGACATCTTGCCTGATTGTGTGATTCTCAGTCAGCTCTGCAAAATGAGAAAGAAGAGTGTAACAGTCAAAAAAATTGGGAAGAGATAATACAAATTATAGACTAAATGCAGTTAAGCACATTAGATGCATGAGATGTTATGTTGTATTTAGCTATCACAGATGAAATCTTTAAAGGACTTACCCATAACTGATCCTTAATGTTTTACCATAATTTCCAACATGAAACTTTAATGCTGAAAACATATGTTGCGTTGAAAGTTTTGTAATGGTTCTTTTTAGAATAGGTGTCATAACTCTGCAATTTGTGATCAGCAATTGCATTATTTTAATATTTGTGTAATAATCACGTATCACAAATCAGGAGTTACAAGTGCCACACTCAGAAGGTTTGTTTGCATAGCTGCTATTGCGATGAGCGTTGAGCTGGCATGGGGAGATAGTAGGTTTCAATCTTGGAAAATCATGTTATTTCTTTATAATCGATTTATCCCTATACCACATGTATTCATAGTATTTATCACTTTTCTTTTATTGAGATCACTACATGCAATAATTAAATTGCATCGTGATTCTTCAATGCAGTGTATTGGATGCTTCCCTATGAATTGGTGATATGTGATTGCGATTGCCTTATCACATCGCACGTATTCAATGGAGTGTTTCGATGTTTCCCTATGAATCAGCGATATGCGATTGCGATGGCCTCATCACATCGCAAGTTTTCAATGCTGCTTCAAGTCATTCCATGGGATTAATGATGTGCGAAGCGTAATAGTCACATCACATTATGTTTTTATAAATGGATTATTTTGACTAAAACTTTTCATGAGGGCTTTGATATGACTTCGATCGCATCGCAAGCTCTCCAAATGGATGTTCATAGGTTCTAAAGAAATGCAATTTGCGATGAGCGGTCCTAAATACTCTAAAAGAAATTTTCATATGACTTTTATGGAAAATTTATTTTATTCAAAAGTTTATTGCTTTTATTTATATTCTAAAGGGGACCCATTTCTTATTTAGCATTTTAAGACTAAGAGTTTAAAAATTGAAATGGGGGGGTATTGTACAACACAACAGTTCGTGATTCACTAGGAGAACCAGTTATCTCTAAAAAATAATGAAATTTATAAAATTTTCTTAAGTAGAATCAATTGAGGAAAAGGACAACTATCTAAGAATTCGTTAGATAAAAATTTACTCAGAATACAAATATATGAATTTTGCAATTTCTTGTACAAACTCTTATGATAAAATAAGAGCATTTTTTGGATTCTTCAAGCTTTGATTAGTTGTTAAAAATAAAGATGGGGGCTCTTCCAACTTAGCTTTTAAATTTACACTTTTTTCACAGGTAGTGCCTCTGCTACCAGCAAACATCTATAGTCTTGGCAGGGTTAGCTTTTAACCATCAGTGATTCATTGTCCCATCCATCTAACATTATAACTTTTGAAAGATAAATCCAAAAAGATATGTTTACATGTGTTTTTTATTTTTTACTTTTTTGTTTTTTTTATAAAAGCCATTTTCCTGGTTTGGGAGCCAGATGATGACAATGCCATTCACCGGTTCTATATGAATTAAACAAGTTGGCTCGTAATGAGACCCCTTGTCTTATGATTATAAGCCATTACCCTATTTGATATGCAATATTGGTAATGTCAGTTTAATTAGTTCCCTATGATCATGGTAAGCAAGCTCATCATGAGACCTCTTATCTTTTAAATCAGATATATTTTAGAATTACACTATGAAAAATCATAAACCTAGTGGATGGGGTGAATGACTTACTCCATAAGAGTTTATGGATGAAAATTTTAGAGTTGTAATGCTTAGCTGGAGAAAGTCTTTACCTTTTTGTAAATAACCTTTCTCAACTTTATAAAACTCAAAATGATTTACTATATTTTTAAGGTTTAGAAGTTTTCACAATTTTAAAGAGGTTCTCATAGTTTCATGTTTTATCTAACTTCAAAAATTGTAATCATTTCCTTCAAAGGTTATATTTTTTGAAAGCAAATGTTAGTGTTAGTCTTTGAAGCCTTCCTCCAGTGATCAAACACGCTCTTAGAAATTGGTATTAGGTCTAGGATTTGTTTCCCAAAGTTTTCCAAATTCTCACTATTTGGCTGAGTGTACCATCATTCAAAGAGTTATCATCATTTCATTTTCCAATGGGTCATTTTAAACCTTGTTCATCCTTCAGTTGTACTTGGGTAAGGCCCATTTTCCTCTCTTAGGGTTTTGAAGGTAATTTTTCTTCGATGGCCAATTGATCATCAAAACTTGTGTCGTGATGTTCATACAACTTCCCCTATCCCTAATATACCTTCTTAAACAATTCCCATCACTGATATCCCTCAAATTCATCATTTTCCCACAAACCCTAGCTTATTGCTACAATTTGACAACTTGCTAGGCTAGGCGTGTGTTTTTCCCTTTTGGACCCCTTCCCCTCACTCAATGTTTGAAATTACACTTTACCCTACTTCCTAACTTCCCTCCCTACTTTCCAAAATTTTCTCAATAATTTAGAAGCCCATCATCCCCTTCATTTCCCTTCATTTCTACAAATCCCCTGTTCCACATATCGGGATAGGTTTTCTTCAACATATGTTTCTGAGAAAGAAAAGATGAGTTTTACAAAAGTGAGAGAGGTTTTTGTCCATCATTGACCCAAGACGAAAATCCTCTTTCCGTTTTAACATAGGTTTCATGGTTTGGGAGAATTGTTGAAAACATCATTGGCCTCACGAGGATTGATGCACTTCTTGAGTGACCTTGGGAAAATCAATATTTCACCTAGCTGGGATGCTCAAATTCCTTTCTTGATGATTTAGATGATATCTAGAGAGAGGTATATTTCCAATGAGCTATCATGAGCTCAATTTGGAGTTGAGGAAGACCTTCAAAAGTTGACTGCAATAGCACTATGCATTTAGGCAACGTCATTCTGCAAATTTTGACCAATCTTGGGATATTTCACTTTTGATAGGGAAAATGAACTTGAAATTGAAATATTCAAGATGTTCTAGAAATAATTCTAGACAAGGTTTCCAAAAATATGTCACATGCCCAATTTCGAAATCTAGAAGGCAGCCAAAACTCACCTTGAAGTTGGCACTGTGCATAGGAATATTGGTGATATGCATTGGGAGGCTGGCGCTACGCATTAGAGCCAAAATTTCTTCAGAAAAATACACTGGCGCTGCGCATTAGGGAGGTGTTGTGCACTGGGTTGGTGGCACAGCGCATTGGGCTGTGAAGCTTCCAAACCTCTAAAAATCATGTTTAATCACTGCAATTGCCTCATGTCACCTCCTATCAAGTAAGTAGAGCCTCTTTTCAGTCGAAACTAGGGTTTACATGGATTTTTGGTGGTTTATACATCTCCGAAAACTAAACCCTAATTTGTCTCTAAAATTACCTCATACATTTAATACCATAGATGTTTATCATTCTCCTCCTAAAACACTATGCCCTAAATCCATTTGCCCAAAACCTATCTCCTAATCCCTTCCCTAACTCCCTAGACATTATTCCCTTCATCTATTTTCGTCCAATCCCCAAACCCTAATCCCTACATCCCACTATTTCCAAACCCTATTCTACATAAAACAGTAACCCTCCACATACAAAACATATTCTACCTACTCCCCTACAAACCTTACCTATCCCTGAAAACTCTACCCTTTCTCCTAAATCCCATTCACATTGCCTAAACTCTATTTACATCTCATACATTCACATAGCCCTCCATACACTCTGTCCACTTCATTCCTCCACTTTGTTTTCACTTCACCATTGTCCATACAACCACAAGTGTTCAGAGACATAAAAATGGAGAGAGATTTTGACCTTGTTGATGATGACGAGACACAAAGAGTTCATGTCATTGACTTGGATGCTCAAGATCCAAGGATTGTCAAAGACATGATCATCAAGAAGTAAGAGGACAAGATACAAGCTTTTTCAGTTAATTTAGAGAGGGCTAAGTGGATCATGAGAGAGAGATATGGCTTGAAAGGGTAAATATCCACTTTGAGGGCCTTATTAAGAAATCAAATAGAGACAACAAGATGCTAAGTCATATGGCCCACCATTATTTGACCCGGAATAGAATATGAAACAAGAGGATCAATCACCTTAAAGCAAGATTAAGGAGGGCCTTAAAAGGAAAAAAGAAGGATGAAAAGCTCAAAATTTTGGCTGATGTGACTTTAGCCCAACAAAGTAACCCATGATTCAGCTTTGAGCAAAAATTGGGCAAATTTTGAAACAATTTTTTCATTTTCCAATTTTTGAATTAGGCAACATAGGAAATTTTGGCTGATGCACAGTGCCACCGGTGCTGCGCATTGAATTGGTGCATCCTATTGACAAATGGCTTGTAGATTTGGATTAGCATAAAAAATTAAGAAAACCTAGAAACTTTCATCAATTTTGGAGGAGATCTTGGCCACCAAAAGGGCAAAAAATAGTCAAAAAGTGCCCTCTCTGCCAGTTTTTGGATAGACAGGAACCAGTCTTGGGAGAATCCACTTTTGAGGGGGGAAATGACCACCAAATCAGAAAATTAAAAGTGTTCCAAAGACTAGACAAGTAGGGATTTCGAACAAGCTACCTTGGTCCTGATTGTGATGTGAATAAGGCCTCCAAAGGTAGTCCTAAAGTGGCACTGCGCATCAGGCTCAAGGCACTGTGCATCACACAAATTTTGTCAATTTTGCCTAAAAGTCAAATTTCACCTAGTCTCTTCAGCAGTTGACTTTTTCTTCTTTTCTTGGTAGATTTTGGATGGTAAATGATGTAATATGATGCAAATGTTGATGTAAAACACTTGATGGGGTATATACATCAAAGCAAAGGTGATTTTAAACTGAATGTGTTAGTTTCCTTAGTTTTAGAGGCAAGTTGTTCCACTGCCTATTTTCTTGTTCCTAGTTTAGATGTTGTTGAAACAGGTCCTTGACTCATGGATTCGACCCTTGATGGATAGCTCAGATGGTTTTGAGTGTCTTTTCTCAGTCATTTGTAAAGGTTGGACTTTTTGGAAGTGATGCGCACATTGTATACTTCTATCAGCAGATTAGCAAGGAATAAAACCAGGTTTTGTAGCTATTTTTGTGGGATTCTTGTGATACTTTGTTTTTGTATTGTTCCTTCTTCTGTAATAATTTTTTCTCATGTGTTATATGTTTCAAAATATTTCCTTTCCTCTAAACTAAATGAAACAAGATAAATAGGCAAAATGCATTGATATCAATGCTTTACCTTGGGAATGCATTTAGTGATTAATGTTTTTAGCAGTCTGAACAGGATTCATGGTCTTTGAATGCCCTCCTCAGCCCCTCAGCATTCTTAAATCAACCATTTCACTCAATTACTAGTGCATAAACACTTATCTATCTCGCCCCATAGAACATGTCTGCAATTCTAACCCGATTTCCTGGACCCAAGCTGCCTGCTCCATTTGATCCAGTGACCAAACCATCAAAACCCACCAAAAACCGTAGAGCTACTATACCTAGCCTAAAATCTAATTTCAATTTAGTCATCTCAAGCTATAAATGCAGTCATCTTAACTGAGATTGACAAGGAGAGATCCCTCTCCTAACCTGGTAGGGCTAGCTACCAGGTTAAGCGTGGTTTGTGGTTATCTTAGGATTTCCTCCGTTCAGCGTGAGGTCGATCTAGGCTCCAACATAGTGGTGACCATACTAGGGAATGTAGTTTTATGTTCTTCAACAAAATGTATCAAGTTCAGATCTGATTGTTGGTGGAGGACAACTATCAGACATAGGAAGGCTGAAATCATTCACCTGGCGACTCCAAATCAATTTCGAGATCAAATCCATGGAATCTACTAGAGGATGAACCTGACCAGCAGAAACATGAAGGGACAATATGGAAGGATTAGGTATTCAATTTTGAATTTCATCCAAGACATTATGTTCTTTATTATAAATGTTTCTTCTCTTTTCCCAAGAATGTCAAGAAGGCTTTACAAATTATAATGTATTCGAGGAAATATCCTAGATCTGCATTTGATTCTTTCCCTTTGAGGATTGTGGATACAAAATATGTGCATGCCTTTGTTCTTGATCAAGACCCTTCTTCTGAATTTTATGATGATCCTCTTCAAACTGATGAGCCTCAAGAGACAAAGACTGATTCTACACCTTCTATACATATTACTATACCTTGTAAAATTCCAGATAGATACAAACCTTTGATTTTACCTCCTATATCCCATGCTTTCCCTAAAAATCATTACCTATATCTACCAAGATTTGATGGTGAGTGTGACAACATCACTGCTGAGGGACATGTACTGAGTTTTCAATATTTTCTTGAACTTTTTGAAGTTGATGAACAGGATGCCATTATTAGGCTTTTTTCTCTTTCTTTGCAAGGCAAAGTCAAGAGTTGGTTCAAAACCCTGCCTAATGCGAGCATCTTAGATTTCCAACAGTTCGTCAAAGTTTTGCTCGACAAGTGGATGATAAAAAAAAAAACCTTTCTTGATTATAGAAGAGTATAACCAGCTGAAAACATTGCTAGGGGAGACAATACAACAATTTTTTGCCAGATTTAACCAAGTCTATTTATCGATGTCGGTTAATATAAAACCTCCTCCTAGATCCACTCTCTTGCACTAATTGGATGCCTTTGATCTAAAAATGGAGTTTCAGCTGAGAGAAAGGAACCTTGAAACACTTGAAGAGATGCAAAAGAATGCAGTAGATGTAGAGGCTAATTTGTTGATCAGAAGGGCAAAGTTGAAGGAAGAAGAAATGAAGAATATAGATCCAAATGAATCGACATCTTTATAGGTAAAGCTCGACATTTTGGTAAGTGCAGTGGAAGAGATGATGCAAAGGATCACCACAAGGAATGAGTATAATGTTCAAGACCATCGCTCGCTGATTGAAGAGGAATAAGTGGTTGATCCAAAAGATTTTCTTTCTTATCCCAGTTGTCATAGATCTAATAATGATTGTTTCATAGATCATTTTGCAGAAGAGAGATCTATTGATATGACATGTATGCTTGATGATGTGTTTTTTACTGATAATTTTCCTCAGCTCGATCAGTATGATGATGATTATGTCCTCCAAACAGAAGCTAATCATGTAGACAAATCAACAACTACTTTGTTGAAGGAGGAATTTCACTTTAAGTAGCTCGAATACGGTGATCAGCTGATGCATATCAGCTATGGAAGTGAGGAGGAAAGTGCAAAAAATTTTGAAGCAAGTGAAGGACCTTTGCCTTTTTGTTTTTCTTTGTTTCCGATCATTAGAAACAACTTTCATGCTATCAGAAATCAACCGTCGATAAGTTTTGATCTGGACCATCTTGAGCACAATGAAATCCTTGTTCAAGACTTCTCATATCCATATTTGCAGCCCTCAAATTCCATTGAATGTCAGGTTGCAGATGAATACTCAGAAGCTAGAACATATGATCAAATCATGCAATATGATTCCATACCATTCTGTTTTAAATCATTTCAGTTTTTGAAGGGAAATTTGCATAGTATATCTCTAGTAAAGGATGAGCAGCCTATAGAAAATCATGCCATCTCATTGGAACCAATCAAAAATGGGTTGCAATAGTCTTTTCAAGTTTTTCACGATCCAATAGCTGATGTGTTGGATGATGTCTACAGTCAAAATCCTTCTCCATTAGCTACCCGTGAGATTGAAATAAGTATTGATACAAACTTGGTATGGCAGATGGTTTCATTATCATTATCAACAAGAGTCTCATCACAAAGCTCAGATGAAAGTTTGCATTCATGGTATGAGGAGAAGAAAAGTACTCTATTGGATGAGCTAAGCCCTAGTGAACATGAATTTCAATATCCTTATGCAATATTTTTGGAGTCAGATAGAGAATCCATATTATTCAATTTGCGAAAATTTGGATCTGTTTATAAGTTTTCATGGGAGTTGCATTTCAATAGTTCTCTCTTGTTGTTCATAAGCAAGTACTTGTAGAGAATGAAAAAAACAACAATAATGCTTACTTGGTTGCATTGGTTGTTTCACTTAACTTGATTAGGTGATGACTAGAATAGTTAGACAAGGTTTTATTGAATAAACTCCATTTTGAGTATAGTTTCGAGTGTGTCAGTTATGTTTTAGTATTGAGCCAATTTTTAGTTGAGTAAGAGTTAATTTGTATATTTGAGTTATCAGTATTCGGTCAAGCATTTTTGTTAAAGTTTTTGACTCCACGCCCAATGGATAAGGTTACTGGGTCTACGGTGTTCTTGGCACCTCAAAGGAGCTACCACCCCCATTGGATCCAATGTCAGTGTCAGTCTTTGAAGCCTTCCACCAGTGATCAAACATGCTCTTACAAAGTGGTCTTAGGTCTAGGATTTGTTTTCCAAAGTTTTCCAAATGTCTCACCATTTGGCTAAGTGTACCATCATTCAAAGATTTATCATCATTTCATGTTCCAATGGGTCATTTTACACCTTGTTTGTGCTTCAGTTGTACTTGCGTAAGGCCCATTTCCCTCTCCTAGGGTTTTGAAGGTAATTATTTTTGGATGGCAAAATGACCAACAAAACTTGTGTCGCGATGTTCATTCACCTTCCCCTATCCCCAATATACCTTCTTAAACAATTCCCATCACTGATATCCCTCAAATTCATCATTTTCCCACAAACCCTATCTTATTGCTACAATTTGACAATTTGCTAGGCTAGTCCTGTGTTTTTCAGCTTTGGACACCTTCCCCCCACTAAATCTTTGAAATTCCACTTTCCCCTGCTTCCTAACATCCCTCCCTACTTACAAAAAATTTCTCAAGAATTTAGAAGCCCCTCATCCCCTTCATTTCCCTTCATTTCTACAAATCCCCTATGCCACATATCGGGATAGGTTTTCTTCAAACTATGTTTCTGAGCAAGAAAATATGAATTTAACAAAAGTGGGAGACATTTTTTTCCATAATTGAGCCAAGAAGAAAAACATGTTTCAGTTTTTACACAGGTTTCATGGTTTGGGAGAAATGTTAAAAACATCATTGGCCTTAGGAGGATTGATGTACTTCTCGAGTGACCTTGGAAAAATAAAGGTTTTACTTAGCTGGGATGTTCAAATTACTTTCTTGATGATTTAAATGATATCTAGACAGAGTGATATTTCCAATGAGCTATCATGAGCTCAATTTGGAGTTGAGGAAGGCCTTCAAAAGTTGACTGCAACAACACTCTGCATTTAGGCAACCTCATTCTGCACATTTTGACCAGTCTTGGGAGATTTTACTTTTGACAAGGAAAATGAACTCGAAATTGAAAAATTTAAGATGTTCTAGAAATTAGAATGAACAATATTTCCAATGAGCTATCACATGCCCAAGTTTGACATCAGGAAGGTAGTCAAAACTCACCTTGAAATTGGCGTTGTGCATAGGAATAGTGGCACTGCGCATTGAGAGGGAGGCATTGCGCATCATGGAGGCGCTGTGCATTAGAGCCAAGCTTCCTTCAGAAAAATACACTGGAACTGCGCATCAGGGAGGCAATATGCATTGGGCTGGTGGCACTACACACTAGGCTGTGAAGCTTCCAAATGTCTAAAAATCATCTTCAATCACTACAATTGCCTTATGTCACCTCCTATCAAGTAAGTATAGCCTCTTTTCAGTTGAAATTAGGGTTTACATGAATTTTTGGTGGTTTATACCTCTCTAAAAACTAAATCCTAATTTGTCTCTAAAACTACCTCATACATTTTATAGCATAGATTTTTATCATTCTCCTTCTAAAACCCTATGCCCTAAATCCATTTGCCCAAAACCTATCTCCTAATCTCTTCCCTAACTCCCTAGACATTATTCCCTTCATCTATTTTCGTCCAATCCCTAAACCCTAATCCCTACATCCCACTATTCCCAAACCCTCTTCTACATAAAACCCTAACCCTCCACATACAAAACATATTCTACCTACTCCCCTACAAATCTTACCTATTCCCCTAATAACCTTACCCTCTCTCCTAAATCCCGTTCATATTCCATAAACTCTATTTACATCTCATACATTCACATACCCCTCCACACACTTTGTCCACTTCATTCCTCCACTCTGTTTCCATTTCGCCATTGTCCATACAACCACAAGTGTTCACAGCCATAAAAATGGAGAGAGATTTTGACCTTGTTGACCATGGGGAGACACAAAGAGTTAATGTCATTGACTTGGATGTTGAAGATCCAAGGATTGTCAAAGACATGATCATAAAGAAGCAAGAGGACAAGGTACAAGCTTTGCTAGTTAATTTAGAGAGGTCTAAGTGGATCATGAGAGAGAGATATGGCTTCAAAGGGTAAATATCCACTTTGAGGACCTTCTTAAGAAAGCAAAAAGAGACAACAAGATGCTAAGGCATACGTCCCACCATTATCTGACCCGGAATAGAATATGCAACAAGAGGATCAAGCACCTTAAGGAAAGATTAGGGAGGGCCTTAAAAGGAAAAAAGAAGGATGAAAAGCTCAACATTTTTGATGATGTGACTTTAGCGCAACAAAGTAACCCACGATGCATCTTTGAGCCAAAATTGGGCAAATTTTAAAACAATTTTGTCATTTTCCAATTTTTGAATTAGGCAACATAGGAAATTCCAGCTGATGCTCAACGTCGGTGCATCCTCTTGAAAAATATCTCATATATTTAGATTTAGCATCAAAAAATAAGGAAACCCAGAAAGTTTCATCAATTTTGGAGGAGATCTTGGCCACCAAAAGGGCAAAAAACAATAAAAAAAGTGCCCTCTCTACCACGTTTTGGACACATAGGAACCAGTCTTGGGTGAATCCACTTTTGAGGGGGGAAATGACCTCGAAATCTGAAAATTCAAAATGTTCCAGAAACTAGACAGGTAGGGATTTCCAACAAGCTATCGTGGGCCTAATTTGGATGAGTGTAAGGCCTCCAAAAGTAGTGTTGAAGTGGCACTTCACATCAGGCAAATTTTGTCAATTTTGCCTAAAAGTCAAATTTCACCTAGTCTCTTCAACAATTGACTTTTTCTTCTTTTCTTGGTAAATTTTTCATGGTAAATGATGTAATATAATGTAAATGTTGATGTTAAACACTTTATGGGGTAGATACATCAAAGAAAAGATGATTTTAAACTGAATGTATCAGTTTCCTTTTAGAGGCAAGTTGTTCCACTTCCTATTTTCTTGTTCCTAGTTTAGATGTTGTTGAAACAGTGCCTTGACTCATGCATTCGACCCCTAATGGATAGATCAGATAGTTTTGAGGTCTATATGATGTCTTTTATCAGTCATTTGCAAAGGTTGGACTTTTTGGAAGTGGTGCACACATTGTATACTTGTATCAACAGATTGGCAAGGAATAAAACCAGGTTTTGCAACTATTTTTGTGGGATTCTTGTGATACTGTGTTTTGTATTGTTTCTTCTTCTGTAATAATTTTTTCTCTAATGTTATATGTTTCGAAATCTTTCCTTTCCTCGAATCTAAATGAATCAAGAGAGATAGGTGAAATACATTGATATCAATGCTTTGCCTTGGGAATGCATTTAGTTTTTAATGTTTTCAGTAGTCTGAAGAGGATTCATGGTCTTTGCATGCCCTCCTCAGCCCCTAAGCAGTCTTAAATCAACCATTTCACTCAATTAATAATTCATAAAGAATTATTTATCTCGCCCCATAGAACATGTCTGCAATTCTGACTTGATTTCCCGGACCCAAGCTACATGCTCCATTTGATCCAGCGACCAAACCATCAAAATAAACCAAAAACCATAGAGCTATTATGCCTAGCCTAAAATCTAATTTCAATTCAGTCATCTCAAGCTGTAAATGCAGTCATCTTAACTAAGAATTACAAGGATAGATCCCTCTCCTAACCTGGTAGGGCTAGCTACTAGGTTAAGCGTTGTTTGTGGTTATCTTAGGATTGCCTCCCTTTAGCCTGAGGTCGATCTAGGCTCCAACATAGTGGTGACCATACTAGGGAATGTAGCTTTATGTTCCTCAACAAAATGTATCAAGTTCAGATCTGATTGTTGGTGGTGGACAACGATCAGACATAGGAAGGCTAAAATCATTCGCCTGGCGACTCCAAATCAGTTTCGAGATCAGATCCATTGACTCCACTAGAGGATGAACCTAACCAGCAGAAACATGAAGGGAAAATATGGAAGGATTAGGTATTCAAGTTGGAATTTCATCCAAGACATTATGTTCTTTATTATAAATTATTTCTTCTCTTTTCCAAAGAATTTCAAGAAGGCTTTACAAAGTATATTGTATTCGAGGAAAGATCCTAGATCTGCATTTGAATCTTTCCCTTTGAGGATTGTGGATACAAAATATGTGCATGCCTTTGATCTTGATCAAGACCCTTCTTCTGAATTTTATGATGATCCTCTTCAAACTGATGAGCCTCAAGAGACAAAGACTGACTCTACATCCTCTGTACATATTCCTATACCTTGTAAAATTCTAGATAGATACAAACCTCTGATTTTACCTCCTATATCCCATGCTTTCCCTAAAAATCATTATCTATATATACCAAGATTTGATGGTGAATGTGACAACATCACTGCTAAGAGACATGTACTAAATTTTTAGTCTTTTCTTGACCTTTTTGAAGTTGATGAAGAGGATGTCAGTATTAGGCTTTTTGCTCTTGCTTTGCAAGGCAAAGTCAAGAGTTGGTTCAAAACCCTGCCTTATGCGAGCATCTCAAATTTCCAGCAGTTCGTCAAAGTTTTCCTTGACATGTGGATGATAAAAATAAACTCTTTCTTGACTATAGAAGAGTATAACTAGCTTAAAAGACTGCCAGGGGAGACAGTACAACAATTTTATGCTAGATTTAAGCAAGTCTACTTTTCAATGCTGGTTAATATAAGACCTCCTCTTGGATCCACTCACTTGCACTACCCGGATTCCTTTGATCTAGAAATGGAGTTTCAGCTGAGAGAAAGGAACCTTGCAACACTTGAAGAGATGCAAAACAATGTAGTAGATGTAGATGCTAATTTGTTGATCATAAGGGCAAAGTTGAAGGAAGAAGAGATGAAGAACATAGATCCAAAGGAATTGACATCTTTAGAGGTAAATCTCGACATTTTGGTAAGTGCAGTGGAAGAGATGATGCAAAGGATCACCACAAGGAATGAGTATAATGTTCAAGACCATGGCTCGTTGATTGAAGAGGAACAAGTGGCTGACCCAAAACATTTTCTTTCTTATCCCAGTTGTCATAGATCCAATAATGATTGTTTTATAGATAATTTTGGAGAAGAGAGATCTATTGATATGATATGCATGCTTGATAATGTGTTTTTACTGATGATTTGCCTCAGTTCTATCAGTATGATGATGATTATGTCCTCTAAATAGATGTTAATCATGTAGACAAATCAACAGCTAGTTTGTGGAAGGAGGAAGTTCACTTTAAACAACTCGAATACAATGATCAGCCGATGCATATCAGCTATGGAAGTGAGGAGGAAAGTGCAACAAATGTTGAAGTAACTGAAGGATCTTTTCCTTTTTGTTTTGCTTCATTTTAGATCATCAAAGACAACTTTCATGCTATCAGAAATCACCCGTCGATAAGCTTTGATCTGGACCATCTTGAGGGCAATGAAATCGTTGTTCAAGACTTCTCATATCTAGATTTGTAGACCCCTAATGCCATTGAATGTTAGGTTGCAGATGAAGACTCGGAAGCTGGAACATATGATCAAATGATGCAAGATGATTCCATACCATTCCGTTTTGCATCATTTCATTTTTTGAAGGGAAATTTGGATATTATATCTTCAATAAAGGATGAGCAACCTATAGAAAATCATGCCATCCCATTGGAACCAATCAAAAATGGGTTTCAATAGTCTTTTCAAGTTTTTCACGATCCAATAGCTGATGTGTTGGATGATGTCTGTAGTCAAAGTCCTTCTCCATTAGCTACCTGTGAGACTGAAACAAGTATTGATACAAACTTGATGTGGCAGCTAGTTTCTTTGTCATTATCAACAGGAGCCTCGCCGCAAAGCTCAAATGAAAGTTTGCATTCATGGTATGAGGAGAAAAAATGTAATCCATTGGATGAGATAAGCCCCAGTGCACATGAATTTCAAGATCCTTATGTAGTATTTTTGGAGTCAGATAGAGAATCCATACTATTCAATTTGGGAAAATTTGGATCTGTTTACAAGTTTTCATGGGAGTTGCATTTCAATAGTTCTTTCTTGTTGTTCATAAGAAAGTACTTGCAGAGAATGCAAACAAAAACAAGAATGCTTACTTGGTTGCATTGGTTGTTTCACTTAACTTAATCAGGTGATGACTGGAACAGTTAGAGTAGTTTTTATTGAATAAGCTCCATTTTGAGTATCGTTTCCAGTCTGTCAGTTATATTTTAGTATTGAGTCAATTTTTAATTGAGTAAGAGTCAATTTGTGTATTTGAGTTATTAGTATTCGGTCAAGAATTTCAGTTAGAGTTTTTGACTCCATGCAATGGATAAGGCTACTAGGTTTATGGTGTTCTTGTCAACTCCAAGGAACTACCATCCCCATTGGAGCCAATTTTAGCATTAGCCTTTGAAGCCTTCCACCAGTGATCAAACATGCTCTTACAAAGTGGTCTTAGGTCTAGGATTTGTTTTGCAAAGTTTTCCAAGTGTATCACCATTTGGTTGAGTGTACCATCACTCAAATATTTATCATCATTTCAGGTTCCAATGGGTTATTTTACACCTTGTTCGTGCCTCAGTTGTACTTGCATAAGGCCCATTTCCATCTCCAAGGGTTTTGAAGGTAATTTTTCTTGGATGGCCAAATGATCAACAAAACTTATGTCCTAATGTTCAAAAACCTTCCCCTATCCCTAATATACCTTCTTAAACAATTCCCATCACTGATATCCCTCAAATTCATCATTCTCACACAAACCCCTTGCTTATTGCTACAATTTGACAATTTGCTAGGCTAGGCCTATGTTTTTCCCTTTTGGACCCCTTCCCCTAACTCAATCTTTGAAATGCCACTTTCCCTTGCTTCCTAACATCCCTCCCTACTTCCCAAAATTTTCTCAAAATTTAGAAGCCCCTCATCCCCTTCATTTCCCTTCACTTCTACAAATCCGTTGTTCCACATGTTGGGATAGGTTTTCTTCAAACTATGTTTCTGAGCAAGAAAAGATGAATTTGACAAAAGTGAGAGTTTTCTTTGTCCATAATTGACCCAAGAAGAAAAAACTCTTTTATTTTTTACACAGGTTTCATGGTTTGGGAGAAATGTTGAAAACATCATTGGCCTCACGAGGATTGATGCAATTCTGGAGTGACCTTGGGAAAATAAAGATTTCACGTAGCTGGGATGTTCAAATGACTTTCTTGATGCTTTAAATGATAGCTAGTTAGAGAGATATTTCCAATGAGTTATCATGAGATCAATTTGGAGTTGAGGAAGACCTTCAAAAGTTGATTGCAATAGCACTTTGCATTTAGGCAACCCGATTCTACACATTTTGACCAGTCTTGGGAGATATGACTTTTGACAGAGTAAATGAACTCAAAATTGAAAAATTCAAGATGTTCTAGAAATTAGACTCAACACGATTTCCAACGAGCTATCACACACCCAAATTTGACATTGGGAAGGCAACAAAAACTCATCTTGAAGTTGGCATTGTGCATAGGAATAGTTGCGTTGTGTATTGGGAGGCTGGCACTACGCATCAGGGAGGCGCTCTGCATGAGAGCCAAGCTTCTTTCAGAAAAATACACTGGCACTGCACATCAGGGAGGCGCTATGCATTGGGGTGCTGGCACTACGCATTGGGCTATGAAGCTTCCAAACATCTAAAAATCATCTTCAATCACTACAATTGCCTCATGTCACCTCCTATCAAGTAAGTAGAACCTCTTTTCAGTTGAAACTAGGGTTTACATGAATTTTTGGTGGTTTATTCCTCTCTAAGAACTAAACCCTAATTTGTCTCTAAGACTACCTCATACATTTCGTACCACAACTTTTTATCATTCTCCTTCTAAAACTTTATGCCCTAAATCCATTTGCCCAAAACCTATCTCCTAATCCCTTCCCTAACTCCCTAAACATTATTCCCTTCATCTATATTTTTTAGATACCCAAACCCTAATCCCTACATACCACTATTCCCAAACCCTATTCTACATAAAACTCTAACCCTCCACATACAAAACCTATTCTACCTACTCACCTACAAACCTTACCTATTCCCTAAAAACCCTACCCTCTCTCCTAAATCCCGTTCACATTCCATAAACTCTATTTACATCATTCACATATCCCTCCATACACTGTGTCCACTTCATTCCTCCACTCTGTTTTCACTTCACCATTGTCCATACAACCACAAGTGTTCACAGCCATAAAAATGGAGAGAGATTTTGACCTTGTTGACCATGAGGAGACACAAAGAGTTAATGTCATTGACTTGGATGCTTAATATCTAAGGATTGTCAAAGACATGATCATCAAGAAGCAAGAGGACAAGATACAAGCTTTGTTAGTTAATTTAGAGAGGGCTAAGTGGATCATGAGAGAGAAATATGGCTTGAAAGGTTAAATATCCACTTTGAGGGTCTTATGAAGAAAGTAACTAGAGACAACAAGATGCTAAGGCATATGGCCCACCATTATTTCATCCAGAATAGAATATGCAACAACAGGATCAAGCACCTTAAGGCAAGATTAAGGAGGGCCTTAAAAGGCAAAGAGAAGGATGAAAATATCAACATTGTGGCTGATGTGACTTTAGCCCAATAAAGTACCCCATGATGCAGCTTTGAGGAAAAAATTGGCAAATTTTGAAACAATTTTGTCATTTTCCAATTTTTGAATTAGGCAACATAGGAAATTTCGGTTGATGCGCAGCACCACCGGAACTATGCATTGAATTGGTGCATCCTCTTGATAAATGGCTTGTAGATTTGGATTTAGAATAAAAAAATAAGAAAAACCAGAAAGTTTCATCAATTTTGGAGTTGAGCTTGGCCACCAAAAGGGGAAAAAACACTCAAAAACTACCCTCTCTACCACTTTTTGGACACACAAGAACCAGTCTTGGGAGAATCGACTTTTGAGGGAGCAAATGACCTCGAAATAAGAAAATTCAAAGTGTTCCAGAAACCAGATAGGCAGGGTTTTCCAACAATCTATCTTGGGCCTTATTTGTATGAGTTTAAGGCCTCCAAAAGTAGCATTGAAGCAGCACTGTGCATTAGGCTCAGGGTGCTACGCATGAGGCAAATTTTATCAATTTTGCCTAAAAGTCAAATTTCACCTAGTCTCTTTAGCAGTTGACTTTTTCTTCTTTTATTAGTAAATTTTTCATGGTAAATGATGTAAATGTTGATGTAAAACACTTGATGGGGTAGATACATCAAAGAAAAGGTGATTTTAAACTGAATGTATTAGTTTCCTTAGTTTTAGAGGCAAGCTTTTCCACTACCTATTTTCTTGTTCCTAGTTTAGATGTTGTTGAAACAGTTCCTTGACTCATGGATTTGACCCCTGATGGATAGCTCAGATGGTTTTGAGGTCTATATGATGTATTTTCTCAGTCATTTGTAAAGTTTGGACTTTTTGGAAGTGATGCACAATTGTATACTTGTATCAGTAGATAGGCAAGGAATAAAACCAGGTTTTGCAACTATTTTTGTGGGAGTCTTGTGATACTGTGTTTTTGTATTGTTTCTTCCTTTGTAATAAGTTTTTCTAATGTGTTATATGTTTCAAAATCTTTCCTTTCCTCTAAACTAAATGAATCAACATAAATAGGTGAAATACATTGATATCAGTGCTTTGGCTAATGCATTTATTTTTTAACGTTTCCAATAGTCTGAAGAGGATTCATGGTCTTTGTTGGTCACTTTAATTTTTTATTAATTCAACAACTAAGGGCTACATAAATTGTAAACCCAGGGAAGTCTATTTATTTCAAAGGCAACTACACACTATATGTGCTCAATCTCAAAAGCAGTAAAAGTTGTAGTAATAAGTATACTAGTCACACCTTGTTCTAAGAAACATGAAGCTCTACTCTGAGCTACAACAAAACAATCTATTCCAGACAATTTTATCAAAGAATGCTTAATTTCATTAGAAAGAGAAATCTAATAAAAAGAATAAATATGCAAAGGAAAGCACTAGTTATGCTATAACAAAGAACAGGACCCTATTCCTCAAGCAGGAACCTTCAGCACCTGTTTTTGATTACCATACTTGCCAACTCACTCTGTAAACTTAATTGCCAATAAAACACTCACGGATTAACTGTAAATGAATTCGAGAAAATAATGCAGCAATCAATTGGAAAAATAGAGTTCAGCAATAACGCATAAGCAACATTTAGTGAACAGCACTTTAACAAAGTATGGATAGAAAACACACTCAACACACTGCAGAAATGTAATGGGTGAATCTTGTGACAAAGGTCGGCCCTATCCTTCTCACAAGATTCCCTAGAAAATGGGAACTAGAAAGAAATTTTCAGAACAATATTTTATTCATCCATCAATATGTCATGTTACAAAAAGATTCCAGTTCTTTTCCTTTAGCTTGACCTTCCCACACTCTGTCCATCCCCTTCTAATGTACATGTCTCCTCTTTTTAAAGAGGAGACATCTATTACAATTGATTACATTGTAAGTCCTATCTTTAACCCAATATGCCAAAATAGGGGAATTAGATTTCCCATTAACAAAATGTTGTTACAATGGTTATGGTAATGCTGACTTTGGATTATGGTCATTATAGCCATTGTAGTAGCTCCTTCGATGATCTTCTTCTATTGTTGTCGAATCTAGAATGCAAATAACGACTGTTTCAGCAACAGGATTTGCGCATTGTTCTTAACTGTTTCGGCAACATAAACTGTAAGGATAACCCTGCAGTCTCCATATGCCTGTTTCAACAACTATCTGATTCAATGATTAACTATGAAGGTAATGTAATTATATGTAAAATAAATTAAACGTATAGTAATGAGAAGAAATATTATATACCTTTGGAAACATGGGTTAAAGAAATACCATGGACTTTAAATATAGGTTGGAAAAGGATGACATAATAGCAAAATATATGGTCAAAAAGGGAAAATGTGGGGTCCTAACATCCCCCCCAACTGAAAGGGTTGCATGTCCTCATGCGACTTTACTCTGAATCTAAGTCCGAGTACTAGGCCTTGTAGTGCAAATTACTTAGGCAGTAAGTATAGAAGGTGCTATCAGCCAGATATCTGAAACCATGAACATTCTATAATCTATGCCATGCTACTGCCTCCTCCTTTTTGGACAACCTGTAATGAGCGATATACTCTTCTGATCGCATCCATAGAAGAGGGAAATGAAAATGATATCCTAACCATTTTTCAGCACACTGCTAAATACATTTGACATAGTTAGGTAGCCGTGAAATTGCTTCTTCATGATTAAGAGGACTAAAGGGATGATATTCCTTCCTCTCCTTAGAAGACTGTTGCCAAAATAAGTTGTTTGCTTGTAAGGAAAGATATCCCCTGGCTTTGACATAATGTTGGCAATCTTCTAAGACTACTACTTGTAACTATCTGATGTGTTCACTCATTCATGGTTCCTTCAAAAGCTGACGATATTCAGCAACAAAAATGGCAGCATTCTGTGGCTTGGATCGAATCCACAGAAGACGATTATCTTCATTATGCCTTGCTGAAACGAAGGCATTCTGCCATGTGAGCTGATTGGCAAGGAAAGAGACAAAGGCCTTAATCTGAATATCACCCACCAGAGGATTCAGATTGAGCTCCATATCCTTAGGGATGGCTTCATTATGGAGATACAATTCACAGAGTAAATTTTTTTCACTGGTAGATGCCTCTATGAAAGTTTTGACAAACTGTTCAGGTGCAAATACCTCATGAGGTCGCCCATCTCTAATTTCCTTTATTTGGAGGAACGCTAAGCATTTTGCAAGAAACAGAGGGTAATTGGAGAATGGTTTCCTGGTGGCCAATGATCTTTGAACCAAATCAAACATGAGAAGCAATCTAGTTTTTAGCTGTTTATTCTCCTTGTTTTGGGCACAACACTCTTCAAAAACTTCCCATTTTGAATATATATGATTTTTCCATGACGATTTATGCTCCTGCAAGATCCTCTCTTGCGACATAACATATTCTTTCTTCCATTTATCCATTTGTGCTTGAGTGCTGCTGGTCTGAGTGAAGATAGTATTTGTAGGCCAAGGATCAGTCTGAGTAGACACAGTTTTTGTAGAGCGAGGTATAGGAATTTCAATTTTAACAATCATAGTAGGCCAAGGTATTTGTTGTTTAACCTCTTTTTCAAACATTTTTGAAGGCCCTACTAGTTCTTGTGTGATAGTAGGGCATTCCTCTTTAATTGCCGCAGAAGTAGACGTAGGGGTGGCTCTAGGCAGTGGAATTTCAACTATTTTATAACCAACTCGATGATAAATATTACCACATTGGCTGCACATATATTCATTATACTGGTCTTTCTTTGTACTCTTCTCAACTGCGGATGCTACGTGGGCTAAAATGTACAAATTAGGTTCTCTGTCATAGGCTTCCCTTGTTGTTATTAATTCCTGCTTATAAACTTCGAGTTTTGATTTTAGAAACTCGTTTTCCTGTAGAAGGGAAGCCAAGGTGACTGAGCTTTGTGTAGTCTCAGTAGCTGATTCTAATGAATGAATGGTTTGTTGTTCCGTAGCAACTACATCATTTGCAGCCTCAGCAGGTGGTTCTTGTGTGGCAACTGCTGAATCTTCATCTAGTTTTGTAATAACTACATTGTTTGTAGCATCCTAAGCATCCAGATGTTGCATTTTAGTAGATGGTTCTTGTATGGCAATTGGTGACTTAATAATTGGTTCTTGTGTAACATCTAGAGGTTGTGCAACATCCTGGTTGTCTATGTTTTGTTCATCAATAGGTGGTTCTTGTGTGGCAACTATGAATCAGTAGCTAGTTCTTGTGTGGCAACTACTAAATCAGTAGCTAGTTCTTGTAAGGTAGCTACATATTGTACAACATCTTGGGTATCCAAATTTGGTGGATCAGCAGCTGGTTCTTGTGTGGTAGCTGCTGAATCAGTAGCTAGTTCTTGTGGGACAGCTACATGTTGTACAACATCTTGGCTATCCAAATTTGGTGTATCAGCAGCTGGTTCTTGTGTGGCAGCTGCTGCATCAGTAGCTGGTTCTTGTGTAGTAGCTGCATTTTCTGAAAGAAATGATGTCACAAAATCCTGGGTGTCTTGCATTTCAATACCCAAGGGTGAGACAGGTAAAGGTTTAGGGCCTTGGAACTGTGGTGAGGTGTGGGGTTTTAGTCTAATAGTGGGGAATTTGGGATGGTAGCAATAGTTGCTGCTTCAATAGACGTCCTCATTCATCTTCAAGGTAAAAGGGTAGGGAAAGCAGTAGTTTTCCTTTTGTGACTGGGTTTCTCAGGGATGGTGGCTTCTTTGGTTGAGGCCCTTGTTTGTCTTTTTGGTAGGGAAGGAGTCTTATCTTGCCTTTTTCTTTTTAGCTTAGCAATGGGAAGGTTATCTTCAGAATCATCACTAGGAATGTGGACAGTGTGATTAGATGATTCTGCTAAATTATGGGATGTAGTTGATGTGGTGAAAGGGTCAATTGGGTTGGCTGATGTCAGTGGTGGAATTTATGGGGGATCAAGAATGCTCCTTGGTTGCTGTGTGGAAGGAGTTTTAGCTCGCTGAGGGATTCTAGGGATTCGTTGAGGAATTTCAAGAGCTGGTTGAGGAACTTCGGGAGTTTTAGTGGATTCTTGGGGAATTTCAGCTATTTCTTGAGGAATTTCAGTAGCTTCTTGGGGTTCTAGGGGTGGGTTGTCAAGGGGGGGAGGATTATGTTGAGCCAAACCCCTCTGAATTAATAGCTGGACAAAGCGATGATGGGTGAGGGAAAGGAGTGGGTATTTCACATGCATACAGTATTGTGACATATTCTTTAGACACCCAAGTAGATAATATGACATATTTAATAGTCAACCATGTCTCAAATAATTTAACAAGACAAAATCATGCTAATAAACTAACTGGTAACGACCTTCGCAAGTGAGGTAGTCCTTGACGAATTCTGCAACCGTAGGCCATGTGGGTGGTAATGAATGAAGTGCAACACCCTTGCCTTTAGGCTCGACCTGCTCTCCTGGTAGAAGAAAGTCCTATTTTGTGTTCAAAATGATGTGTTTATGACTAAACCATCGAGTTCCAGCTGCTGGTAGGCCTAAAACCTGTGATATATCATACTCTGAGACTGGAATTCGAACTCCTTGAAAAATAGAGTAGCCATCTCATAGATTACGTGAAAATTCAAGGACTTGTTGTGGATCAAATCCCTGAAGCCTTTGAAAATAATATGCCGAGCCTACCTGCTGAAAAATCTGATATACCTCTCAGTGTAATTCTAAGAAAGGTATCGAGTCGGGTTCATGTCAAATAGCAGGTCCTCCCATAGTTACTAGCTTCAATAAAATACACAATCCAAAAATGAGTTACCACACCCAAGACAGAGTAAATTTTGCAAATGAGATCATGGAATAATAGGACAGAGATGGGGTGATAAGACGTAATTTTGGGTTAAAAAATGATGGTGATTGGCGTGTTGTGAAATGATGGTGTGTGATTTTGGTATTCCCCCCACCTGCGGCTAAAATAATGAGTTTAAATGTATGGAGATCATGGTAATAATGTCATAATCTTCTCATTTAACTATAGTTTAATAATATTTACACATAACAAACGCATACCTCATGTTTACCTTTGATTGATATTCGGAAAATATAATATACATTGCTAATAGATCATCAATGGTTATGGAAGAGGGTTTTGAAATATGAGGGTAATTATATGAAAGGCCTATATAATCATAAGAGAAGGCAGTGAAAGAACATAGTTATAAGAATAATGCAATTGGTGATTCTCACAATGGAAAGTAATGTATGATAATTCCTTGAGGAGAAATGGTGTTTCAGCAATGGGTAAAATGGGTAAAAGTTGGTGTTTCAGCAACAGGGAAAATGGGTAAAAGTTGGTGTTTCAACAATAGGGAAAATGGTGAAAGGTTGGTGTTTCAAAAACGGGAAAATAGATGGAAGATGGTGTTTCAACAACGGGGAAAGTAAAGAAAACTGTTGCTTTAAATGGGAAAAATAGGGAAAATGTTGTTGAAAAAATAATGTGGGACATAGGGAGGGAAAAAGGGAAAAAATGATCAAGATGAGGGAATGAATTGTGGATTGGAATGAGATGACAATGCTTTCACGAAATGAAGCTTAAATCTTCTTGCAGTGAGATTGTTCTTTCTCATCAGTCTCTCCTACATCTGAGATCTATAAAATAATCAATTGTAACATGCCAACCCTTGACAGGGATTATTAGTTAAGAAATCTAATCTAATACTAAAAAAAATACAATGCAGAAATTAAATGCAATGAGGGGCAACAAGCTCCCCCAAAAGGATATAATGTGAATCTACCATGCAGGTGGCCTTAAAATCCTCTTTAGAAATATGTTGCTGGTACAAATGAAGTCGATACCCATTTACTAATAATGGTGTTCTAAAATCATCAATTTTTAAGAGCCTTACTGTTCCATTGGGAAAAACAATATCTATTTCATAAGGTCCCAACCATCTTGTTCGTAATTTCCCTCGAAAATTTTCAAATCGAGAATCATACAATAAAGCCCAATTACCTTTTTGGAACTCATTATGCTTAATAGTTTTATCATGCCACCTAGTTCTTTGCTGTTGAATCATAGTTGTTTGATGGATGGCATCTAACCTCTTTTCATCCAATTCTTGAAGCTACTGTAACTTGGTTGTCTGTGCATCAGTCAAATCAAGATTAACAACTAAAGTAGTTCTTAAGGTTTTAATCTCAAATTCGACAGGAAAATCAAAACTTTTACCATAAACCAATTCATAGGGAGAAAATCATATAGTGTTCCTCCAGGTAGTTTTGTAAGCCCATAATGCTTCAGGAAACCTTTGAGACCAATCCTTTCCATTTTCCTTCGTTGTTTTTGGTAAAATGGCTTCTATGACTTTGTTTGTACTTTCCACCTGTCCATTGGCTTGGGGGTGGTAAGGTGTAGTCATTTTATGATGAATATGATATTTTTGAAGTATGGCTTTAAAACCATGAGAGTTGAAAGGAGGTCCTCCATCTGTAACTAACTCTCTAGGCAATCCAAATCTAACAAATATTTCTTGAAATAGAAAGGTTAAAGCAGATTCTTCATCAGTTGTAATGAATGCCTTAGCTTCCATCCTTTTAGTCATATAATCTATACAAACCAATATGTAAACTCTTTGATTGGATGGAGTATTGATGGGTCCTATAAATTCTAGAGCCCATCTTTCAAAGGGTTCAAGTATTACCTGGGGATTTAATGGAATTTCATCTCTATGACTAGGTTGACCCATTCTCTGATAATTATCATAGGCCTGAACATATCTCTTCACATCCTTGAAGAGTGAGGGCCAATAATAACCCATTCTAAGAATTTTACGTGTTGTTCCCTTATCAGCGAAATGCCCTCCACAAGGGCCATCATGACAAGCCTTTAGTATATCATAAACCTCATCTTCTCTAATGCATCTTCAGATTTCATGATCAAGTCCTGTATGGAAAAGATGCCCACTTATCCAAATATACCGAGCACTTTGTTGAATGATCTTTCTTTTCTCCCGATGTGATAGGTGTGATGGTAACTTTCCTGCAACCAGATAATTGGAAATGTCTTCATACCAAGGTGAGTGAGCAGATACTGCAAATAAATACTCATCAGGAAAGGAATCATCTACTGGAGTGTTATCATCAACCTTTATCTGAGAAAGGAAATCAACAACTACATTTTCTTTACCTGGTCGATCTACAATTGTAATATCAAATTCTTGTAATAATAATAACCATCTAGTAACTCAAGAATTTGTGACAGATTTGTTCATTAAATACTTAATAGCCGAGTGGTCAGTATGAAAAAAAGTAGGGTAACCAGTAATGTAATGTCGAAATTTATTAATAGCATAAGCTGCTAAAAATTCCTTTCAGTAACTGTGTAATTAAGCTCAATAGGAGTCATATTCTTACTAATGAAATAGATAGCATAAGGAAGATGGTTTTCCTCTTGTCCCAAGCTCTAATTGCAGTATCCGAAGCATCAGAGGATATATGAAAGGGAAGTGCCCAATCAAGTCCCCTTAAAATAGGATTTGTAGACAACTGATGTTTGAGTTCATCAAATTCTTTCTGGCAAAGATCAGTCCACTTAAATTCAACATTTTTCATAATTAACACAAACAAAGAAGAAGCGATTTTAGAAAAAAATTTGATAAATCATCTGTAGTATCTAGCATGTCCTAAAAAACTTCTTACATCAGTTTGTGTTCTAGGGATAGGAAGGGTCTAAATTACCTACACTTTGGATGGATCTACCTAAATTCCTTGAAATTAAATGAAGTGTCCAAGTACAATTCCTTTGTCAATCATCATATGACATTTTTCAGTACTCAGGGAAAGGTGAGCTTGTATACAAGTTTAAGTACTTTCTCAAGGTTTTGTAATTCATCTTTAAAAGTCACACCATAAGGGGTAAATTCATCCATAAATATCTCCATAGAGTCATTAAGCATATCAAAAAAGATTCCTATCACTGCTCTTTGAAATGTTGCTGGAGCATTACATATTCCAAATGGAAGAACTCTATAGGCAAAAGTTCCCTAAGGACTAGTAAAGGTTGTCTTGTCCTACTCTTGGGGTGTAATTTTGATTTGGTTATATCCACTAAAACCATCTAAAATGGAAAAGAATCTCTTTCTTGAGAAATTATCTAGAACCTAATCAATGAATGGCAAGGGAAAATGATCTTTTTGAGTAGCTTTGTTTAGGGCTCTATAATCTACAAACACTCTCCATTTCCCATTTTTTGTAGGTATTATCACCAATGGAGAAACCCATTCACTATTAGATATGGGGTATATAAACTCTGCATTAAGCAATTTTTGAAGTTCTTCTTTAACAATTTCTTTCAAATTGGGATTCATTCGTCGTTGTGGTTGACAGACTGGTCGGCACCCTTCCTTGATATAGATATGATGAGTACATAATTCATGGGAGATTCCCTTCATAGCTGTATAATCCCATGCAGATGCTTCCTTATTTTCACGAAGTAACTTCATTAACTGTTGTGTTTTAGCATCTGATAAGTTGGCGTTTATGTTCAATGTTCTGCCAGGTTCGATTTCTACTATTATGCTTTTATAGGAGATAACAGTTGATGCTTGAGGTAGATTTTTAGATTTAAGATTTTCCTGGGTTTCAGGTTCCAAAATTGTAGTCAACTAGTTATATGTTTCAGATGTGACTGAGGAGGTTTCAGAAATAAAATTGCTAATTACTTCATCCTCCGTGGTATCTTTAAGAGTTAAAGCTTGCCCGATAGTCAAAATGGGTTGAGTAGAATTATCATCATAATCCAACCATATAGAATCATAGTTATTAATCATAGGTGTGGCATGAGGATAAAGGGTAAGCTGCTTAGTTTCACATCCTTTAGAAATTGTCATTGAACCTGATCTAGAGCCGATAAAAGTGTCAACTATAGCTATCCAGGGTCTTCCCAAAATTAAAGGATGTCCTCCCAACTTTGTTTTAGTCTGCAGTACAACAAAGTTAGCTGGGTAATTCCAGGATTCAACTGAAATGATCAGGTCCTCAATAACTCCTTCTGGTTTGATTGTGAAATGGTCATCTAACTCCAAAATGGTTGGTGTCTCTCTAATTACATTCTTCAGCTCTAACAGTTGTGAGGTTTCAAGGGTCATAATATTTATAGCAGCACCTAGATCTACCAGAACTCACGAAACAATAGTTTTTCCAATTTGTACTGTAACCGTAGGATGGCTAGGATCACTATATTTAACAGGAGGAGTTTTTACGGACATTAAAGCAGATAGATCACCCATAACATGAACTGTAAGGGGATCATTAGCTTTCCTACCATGTTTCTTAATAAAAATGTCTCTCATAGTTCTAGCGTAAATTGGTACATCTCTAAGTGCTTGTAAAAACCAAATTTTGACATAAAGGTTCTGTAATTCCCCTAGAATATTAAAGGCAGGCCGCTCAGGTGTCTTAGTCATAGCTAAATGCTCAGGGAATGGTGGCTCTGCTATTTTAGCACCTTTATTAGAGGGTGGCTCTGGTGTTTTATCACCCTTATTTGGTAAACTATTTCTTTCTATCTCCTCTTTGTCAGAGTCAGAAGAGGCAATATCATCAATAATAGGCTCAACTATTCTCCAAGATCATAAATGAATATCATTACACTGTGCAGATAAAACAAGAGGTATAGATTGGCTATGAATATCAATGACTTGCAAAACTTTATTATTATTAGGGTTAGGGTTTGGTGGTATAGGTAGCTGGGGTCTTATTGTCTGATTATTTGGTGGAGCACCTGATGGTAGGGAGAGTGGTTACTGAAACTAAGGAAATTGATTTGGTAATGAGATTTATTGAGCTCTCTAGTTTGGGTTCCATTGATTAAAATAAGATTGTTGTGGAGGCCAAGGAGTCCACATTGCAGGGTCTACAAAGGGAGGGTTTGTTTGTTGCATGGGTGGGAAATTCATTTGATTAAAGGGTGGGTATTGCATTTGGTTTAAGGGCGGGTAATTTTCTTGATTAAAAGAAGGATAATTATTCCAATGATTGGAGGATGTAAGTGGCATATTAGAGTTCATACCTTGTCCTTGTGGTTGCCATTGCCTTCTCTGTGTCAGCAAATAGACTGCTTCAGCTTCCTCTTCGGTTGGTTGTAATGTTGTTTTTATTCCTGGTAAATAAGGGAATTTTTATGTTTCATGGTCCTTCTTACAAATGGTGCAAATTGGTACTTTGTCCAATGGGCACTCCCTTAGTGGATTTTTATCTCAGCATTTGGGATAGAAGAGAGCTAAAGCAAATTCTACCTCTGCCCATTTCTTCTTAACCTGCAAGGTATCAAACTGTGAAGTAAAAGAACTTAACATTTTAGTTTTGAATTCCTCAAGTAGATTACCTATTTCAGCTCTTCTTGCTCCTCCACTAGCTGATTTTTGGAGTCTTGAATATGTATTATCCCTGTTTTTTGACTTATTTGCAGCTCCTCTTGAACATCTCTTGCAGGTTAACAATTTCATCATATGATTCTTTAGATATGTCCCCTTTACCAAGCATATTTAGCATGTCTAAAAAATCATCCCTTGCCCCTTTCAATAATATTTTTTTAAGAATGTCTTTACTTACATTGGGGTGATCAGATCTCTGCAGATTGTATTGTAGTCTTTCCACAAAGTCCTCCAAACTTTCGTCCTCCTTTTGGACCATTTTAAATAGTTCCTCCCTTTTTTCTCTCATCCGACAGTAGTCTTGATATTTGGTCAACAAATTCTCCTTCATTTATTTCCATGTTGTGATTACATGACCTCCTAGACTCATAAACCATCTTAGTGCATTTCCGTTTAGTGTTGCTAGAAATAGCTTCAATTTCTGAGCATTAGTAACATAATCATAACTTCTACACAATATATCAAACTCAAAAAGAAACTCATCAAGATCTTCAGAAGATAAACCATGGAAGTTAGGTAAGGCTGGGAGTGGTATATTCTGCATGGGAGTTGTCCCTCTGGGAAGATTCCCAATAGGAAATCCCAAGGTGGATAGAGAATTCTCACCTCTTCCTTCTCCTCCTACCTATCCTCCACCAAAGAGTCCTTCATTGTTTCCTTCCATTGGTTGTTCCCCTGTTGCACTTGCCCGGTCTTCAATGTTTTTCGTTGGTCCCTCAATGTCTCAAAATTGTTCCTCAATGTCTTCTACTAGTCCCTCAATATCTTCTATTGGTTCCTCAATGTCTTCTACTAGTTCCTCAGTATTCTCTACTATCTCTTCAAGCCTTTCAAGGCCCACAACTTCCCTCGTTTCGTACTTTGTTTGGAGATAATACTGAGTCTTTGGCTTTCGAGAGCTTAGCATCTGAGAAGTTTCAGCTTTTGATATAATCTCATCAATAAAAGTTTTTCTTCCTCCTTTTCCTTTGCCCTTGCCACCTGTAGGATTAGTTTTCTTGCATCCTATCATGCATTCTACATATCTAAAAGAAAAACATTAATGCTTTCAAAATCTGTGATTGTCTTCCCCGGCAACAGCACCAAAATGTTGGTCACTTTAATTGTTTATTAATTCAACAACTAAGTGCTACATAAATTGTCAACCTAGGGAAGTCTGTTTATTTCAAAGGCAACTACACACTGTATGTGCTCAATCTCAAAAGCAGTAAAAGTTGTAGCAATAAATATACTAGTCACACCTTGTTCTAAGCAAATTGAAGCTCTACTTTGAGTTACAACAAAACAATCTATTGCAAACAATTATTAAAGAACGCTTAATTTCATTAAAAAGAGCAATCTAATAAAAAGAATCAATCTACAAAGGAAAGAACTAGCTACGCTGTAACAGAGAACAAGACCCTATTCCTCAAGTAGGAATCTTCAGCACCTGTTTCTGATTACCATACTTGCCAACTCACTCTGTAAACTTAATTGCCAATAAAACACTCACGGATTAACTGTAAATGAATTCGAGAAAGTAATGCAACAATCAATTGGAAAAACAGAGTTCAGTAATAACACATAAGCAACATTCAGTGAACAGAACTTTAACAAGGTATGGATAGAAAACACACTTAACAAACTACAGAAATGTAATGGGTGAATCTTCTGACAAAGGTGGGCCTTGTCCTTCTCACAAGATTCCCTAGGAAACGAGAACTAGAAAGAAATGTTCTGGACAATATTTTATTCATCCATCAATATGTCATGTTACAAAAAGATTCTAGTTCTTTTCCTTCAGCTCAACCTTCCCGCAGTCTGTCCGTCCCCTTCTAATGTAGATGTATCCTCTTTTTAAAGAGGAGACATATATTACAATTGATTACATTGTAAGTCCTATCTTTAACCCAATATGCCAATATAGGGAAATTAGTTTTCCCATTAACGAAATGTTGTTACAATGGTTATGGTAATGCTGACTTTGGATTGTGGTCGTTACAACCACTGTAGCAACTCCTTCGATGATCTCCTTCTATTACTATTGAATCTAGAATGCAAATCATGGCTGTTTCAACAATGAGATTTGCTCATTGTTCTTAACTGTTTCAAAAACATAAACTATAAGGATAACCCTGCAATCTCCAGGCTGTTTCAGCAACATGGATTGCAATGATAAACTATTTTAGCAACTATCTAATTTAATGATTAACTATGAAGGTAATGTAATTATCTGTAAAATAAATTAAACGTATAGTAATGAGATGAAATATTGTATACCTTTGGAAAAATGGGTTAAAGCAATAACATGGACTTTAAATATAGGTTGGAAAAGGATGAAATAATAGCAAAATATATGGCCAAAAAGGGACAATGTGTGGTCCTAACAGCCTTTTCATGCCCTCCTTAACCCCTCAACAATCTTAAATCAACCATTTCACTCAATTACTAGTGCATAAACACTTATCTATCTTGCCCCACAGAACATGTCTACAATTCTCACTTGATTTCTCGGACCCAAGCTGCCTGCTCCATTTGATCTAGCAACCAAACCATCAAAATCAACCAAAAACTGTAGAGCTACTATACCTAGCCTAAAATATAATTTCAGTTCAGTCATCTTAAGCTGCAAATACAGTCATGTTAACTAAGATTGATAAGGAGAGAGCCCTCTCCTGACCTGGTAGGGCTAGCTACCAGGTTAAGCATGGTTTGTGGTTATGCTAGGATTGGCTCCCTTCAGCTTGAGGTCGATCTAGGCTCTAACAACAAGTATTCACAATATTGTTTCAAAGAGATTTTCAATAGTGAAAATCCAATGGGAGGCTATTTACAACATTATTTCCTAAAAGAAACTAGCTTGCATAAAGAATATGTACAGGTAAGAAGGGGTTACCACCTTAAGAAAATAATTTCTTTATGATAAGCCCATTCAGAAGAAGAGAATCTCTCTTTCCTAATAAGTCTTTCAATAGAAATGTTGATGAGACTATCTTTTCAACAATCTGAAATTGTCCAAGCCACATTTTCTGAAATTTAGTATGCTTACCTTTGTCTTCATGTGCTTTGTCCCATTTCAAAATGAGATCACCAATCTATAATGCTTTTGAGCCAACAAAACTTGCATAAAAAGAAGATTTAATGATTTTTTGATGTTTAGCATGAGTAATTTTGTATTTTTCTCTTTCGTCATCCAATTTGAGGATTTTATCATGCCTCAATTGAATGGAGGAAGAAGGGATTTCCTCAATAAATTGCACTAGAGCTAGAGATGGGAGTGCTAAATTTGGTGATATTACAGCTTCTATCCCATATACGAAGTTAAAATGCGAAGTACCTATTGAGGCCTTCTGAGTTATGTGATCTTCCCATAATGCAAATATTAAAGATTTATGCCAATTCTTTTGATTTTGATCAACAGTTCTTTTAATAATCTTGATGAGATTCTTGTTAGTTGACTCTACGAAGCCATTTCCTTGAGGATAGTAATTTGTAGAGTATTTTAACTTAAAATCTCTCTTAAGAGAAAAATCAACTATACTATTCCCAGAAAAATAAGATGCATTATCAAAATTAAGCACATTAGATAAACCAAACCTTGTAATGATGAACTGATCAATAAATTCAATAATCACATTAGAATTGGCTACCTTTAGTGGAATTGCTTCTACCCACTTTGTGAAGTAGTCCGTGGCCATGAGTATGTATCTGTGTTGCTTGGAAGAATGTGGAACAATCTCTCCTATAATATCAAGCCCTAACTATTCAAATGGTTGTTGAATATTTACTGGCTGTAGAGGAAAGGTTGGTTTTCTTTGTCTTCTACTAGCAGTGTGGCATATCCTGCATTTCCTTACGTAGTCATGGGCATCTTTAAACAAAGTTAGCCAATAATATCCAGCATGTAGTATTTTGTGAGCTCTAGTATCTCCTCTAAAATGTCCACGTGTTGGGCCATCATGCAATTCCTGCAAAACCATTTGTGCTTCAGTTTTTTCAAGGCACCTTAATAAAATTGAATCATAGTTTCTCCTGAATAACACATTATTAATGATTTCAAAGTGTTTGGGTTTTAATATTAAGGAAAGGTTGTTTTTGTAAATGAATTCAGGGGGATCATATCCAATTTTCAGGTAAAAGATCAGATCAATATATTGAGATTCAGAATCAATGGTACTTATCTCATTTACTTATGCAATATTGTTTTAATCTTCATGGTCTGGAATATTGGAAGCTCCTTCCAATAACCTACGAAAACCTTGCCCTCTAACAATTTTCGCTAGTTTAATATCAATATCATACTCTTGTAAAGTTGTTACCGAGTCAGCTCTCTTCTTTCCCACTTCCCTTTGAACTAGCAATTGCCTCATTACAAAGAATGGGACTATTACTTTTGTGTGTGTTTTCAGGAGAAATGGTCTAAAGTGTTTGATAGATTTAAATAGAGCGAAAGCTTGTTTTTGAACTTTGGAATAGTTGAGATCAACACCTTCCAAATTAGAACTAAAGAAGGATATGGGTGCTCCTACTTGATCTGTGTTAAAACAGTAGCATAAGATGTTTCAGTGGCCAAAGTATACAAAATAAAATGACTATAAAAATTCGGAGTATACAATGAAAGAGCATTAATGATTTCTTATTTGATTGATTTAAAAGACTCCTTTTCATTATGTCCCCATTTGAATAATGAATTTTTCTTAATCATAGATTGCAAGGGTAAAACTATATGAGAAAAATTACGAAGAAATATTTTCAGAAAATTTATCTGTCCCAAAAATGATTGCATAGATTTCTTATCGTATGGCAAAGGAATATCAAAATCCTCTTTTGTCTTGTCCGGATCAATATATATGCCATCTTTGGATACAATAAACCCTAAGAGATTACCTTCATTAAGAGAAAATAATGATTTCTTGGGATTTAAAGAAATCCCATATCTTTTGCAACATTCAAAGATCTGCTTTAAATGATGTAGATGGTTGCTCATTTTCTTAGAATAGACAGCGATCTCAACTAAGTAAACAACAATTGTCCTATTGATCAAACCTTTTAAGGCTATATCCATGGCTCTTTGGATAGTAGCTCCAACATTTATCAAACCAAAAGGAATTTTCTGATAAGCATATGTTCCCCATTTAGTCCAAAATCTAGTCTTTAATCTATTATCTAGATGTACTAGTATCTAATTGTATCTTGAAAAACCATCAAGAAAATACATTAACTCTAAGCCAGCTACTGATTGAAGTATTTGTTCCATGGTTGGAAATGGGAAATTATCTTTCTGACATGCTTTGTTGAGATTTCTAAAATTTATGCAAATCCTAATATCACCATTCTTTTTCCTTACAGGTACCAAGTTTGAAACCCATCTACAATGTCTGACAGGAAAGACTATTTTAGCTTTAAGGAGTTTATTCAACTCTGCTTTGATTTGACTTTCAAGATTCTGGTGAATTTTCCTTAGCTTCTATTGTACAGGTTTTTCATCAGAAATCATTAGAATTGTGTGTTGAATGATAGAGGCATCATACGTTTTTAGATCTTTGTAATTCCAAGAGAAAACATTTTTGTATTTGTTTAATAATCTGATGAAAGAAATCTTTCCTCTCATGAAAGTCTAAGTCCTAGATTGACATTTTGTGGTTTGGCCTCTGTGCCAAGATTTACTAATTCAAACCTTAAAGTAAAACTTTGATGTTTTGCATTAGTTACCTTTTTGAATCTATCCTTAATATCATAAAGGTCTTTGAGCTTGACCACAGATTTAGGAATAGGATTTTCGTTGAGTCTTTATTTTAATTGAAGATCATGATCGCTTTCATCGATAATCTGATCATCATAAGATATTTCAGAAGTCAAGAAATATAATATGTCTTCATCATGATTAAATACATGCCAATTTGTGACATTATTTGGGACAAATGGCCAAAAAATTAATTCAATTGAAAATCTATTTGGACTATAATCCTCAAATGGAAGGAGTTTAGAAGCAACATTAGCCAAAAGATCGGCTACTGCATTCTGTGATCTAGGAATAGGAGAAATTTTGAATGCCAGAAAATGAGTTATGATATCTTGAACAAGTGACTGATAATGTTTGAGATGACCCAACAGACAATGGATAGTATTCCTTACTTGTTTAATGACAAATTCAGAATCACCAAGTACTTTTAGATATTGGATATTCAGGCCTACTGCTTTATATATCCCTTGAATCAACGCCTCATATTCCGCAATGTTATTGGTACACTCAAATTCTAATCTACATGATAACATTGTTTTTTCTCCTTCTAGACTAACTAACTACATCCTACTCCTGCACCATCATTGGATTTTGATCCATAAAAATACAAAGACCAAAACAAAGGCTCATTTAAAGGCTAATTTACAAGTTCATCTCCAACACTAACACTCTTTGAGGTATCAGTATGGGAAAAAATTTCGATTTGCAATATGACACTATTAACTGGAAAAGGATATTGTTGAGCATTAAAATTTCCAAAAAATGACTCAGCCGAATAGTTTCCAAGAATGTTATTATTGAAGGCTATAGGTTGATTTTCTTGTTCAAACTGAGTTACTGTATGAGTCAAATGTTTTTCGAAATCTATTCTGATATGATTTGGTTTCCCATTATAGGGAAGCCACATGTGAGACCAATCAGTTGAAATATAACCACGAAGTTTTTTGGACCTATTTTTGCTAAATATCAAACCATAAAAATCAGGGGTGTCAGCAATTCATAGATCAATTCTTTGGACAACCCTAGGATCAACTGCTAATTTGATAGTAACTAAATTTATCTCTCCTAAAACCTGTACCTTAGTTCGATCTAATTGAATAATGTGAACTGCAAACTTGTAGGGCTCAATATTTAATTTGGAGCAAACTGAGGCTAGCATTATATTTGATGAAGCTCCTGAATCTATCAGGTAGTTATGCATATTTTGATTGTAGATCTCATAAGTCAAAAGAAAATAAGGAGTACGAGAATTCGACCTGCCCCCAATTAAAACAACATCAGTAGAATCTACCTTATCAGATGGTGGCTTACCTGATCCTTTAGAAGCCTTGGATAATACACTTGTTGGGAGAGGAGAAGAAGGTATGACATCTAATTCTTTAAGAAACAACTTTTGTTGATGTTTGAGCTTGCTAAGTTCATGCAAAGAAATACTTGCTCAAGTATTCTTCATGTCTTCCACAATGTTACAATCCATGGAGTTTGAAACTACTAGTGTTTTAGATGACGAGGGAGGATTGGAGGATGATGGTTGATTGTGGGGGGACACAAATGGACTTTTCTTTGTGGGAGATTTGTCTTTAGTAATAGGACTTGAGTTTTTCTTCTTATAATTTTCTTGATTAGGCTTTGCTATATTTTTTCTCCTTGTATTTGTTGGGAGAGCTTCCTGTTCACTTTCATTATCAGAGTTTGCTGAGATAAAGTCCCACATTCCATGACATTCAACTGTTTTATCTTCTTCCATTTCTTCAACTGATAAAACTGTATCTTCATCTTCATCATCATCCAGATCATATTTTTCATTAAATATAGCATTCGGTGGTTTAGGATCTATTGGTTGATTCCTCTTAAAGTTCCTAAATGGTTTTTTTGTAGAAGTTTCACCCACTTTCTTTTTAATTTCAACCATTTCATTAGGCATAGTTTTAAGAAATTTTTGTAAACCTTCCATGTCATATGGATCTTCGATTGCTTTCTTCCTTGAATCATCCCTAAAGGTAACTTTTCTGGAATTCCTTTCCTTGAGAGTGTTTTTCTTTTCAAAGCCAGGATACGATTTTCAATAGCGATCACTTCCTTCATATTTTCTACTAATGTTGGTTTAGCAGCACTATCAATGAAGATGGCTATGTTTGAAGGCAAGGAAGAGATATGCCATTCATTTTGGACTTCTTCACTAGGCTTAGATGTCACGGGAATTTTATTCAATGGCTTATTAAAGTGTGATTTGAAGTCTTTAATGGGTTCCTTTGATTTAGATTTTAGATTGGAGAGATCATTAATCAAAGTGGTTGTAGATCTATCATCTCCAAACTTAGTTAGAAATTGCTCTTGAAAAGCATCCCAGCTATTGATGGACCCTAGTGGTAATGAAAAGTATCACAATCCTATTTCTCCTTGTAGAGTGTATGGAAATAGTCTAACAACATCTTCTTCCGTGACTCCATTCAAGTTGATTGCTAACATGAAATTGTTTATATGTTCTTCTGCTAACAGGGCAGTGTCAGGGTTAAATTTTGGTAACCATTTTTCAGGATGACCTGGCAATTGGCTCAAAGGTGTAGGCATTCTGACATCTCGTAGATTGGTCCATGGCCTTATTTGAGGTTGATTATGCGCCATCGTTGAGCTAATAGTAGAAGAGGGTGATGAAGCAGTTGAAAGTGTTTGGGTAAAGGATGTTGAAGTTCCTGTACCTGTTTGGACTACGTTCTAAAGTTGGGAAATGGATGGGTGACTTTGTAGTGGTATAGGTGGAATCGATGATGATGAGGACAGAGTGTCACTATTTGATTCAGATAGTGTCTTGCTAGCCCTTTTTTGACTTGGTAGAGGGAATTCAACTAGTGGAATACCAAGTTTTTCACTCTATGCTCTAGTAAGCGGTTGCGATGGGATATATTGTGAAGTCACACTGCCTTGTGATAACTCAAACTCTTCGTGGGATACTGAAAACCCTTGGAGTTTATGAATCAATGACTATAATTCAAGGGGTTCAAGAGAAGAATTTTCTGGTGTGTTTAAGATTTCAGCATCGGGTATTGTATTCTTCTTTTCAACTTCTCGCTTAGAAAAAGGTATTTCAAATGCGAACGAGAAGTTGGAGGAGATGGTGAGGGAGTTTTACTCTTTGAGTGACTTGTGGATTTAGATTTACTCGCCATTCATAGTTAGCCCTACTTCTAGCACCAAAAATGTTGATGAATTTAAAATCGTAGCACCAACATTGTGGGATAACCACCCGGTCCGGACCTTAGTACAACTCTTTTTCCATTTGGTATGGTGGCTCCTACTGGATATTATGGGATTAGTTTCCCAATAATGTGTAGTTTTATTGATGAGTATTTTAATGTATATCAAAGATGGTAGATGGTTGAATCTATGACTTTAAAATATATAAATATACCTATATAAACTAGGTAATCTTATAACAAATGATATTTTTTGATAATTCCTACTAGATAAATAATCATATAGATGATTTACTTATCCATAGAAAGATTCGTTTAAGTAAGGATTACTTTGTTTAAGAAATTAAGCAAAGTAATTATAAAAACATATCGCATGACATGATGATATATATGTCTGACATATACCTCTGATTTAACAATTCTAAGCTATTCAGAAGTGACTCGATATAGAATTGCTTGAAGCGTGTGAATACATCAAAAATACAAAATTAAATGGAATGCTAATTAAATCAAGATGAAAATAAGAGTGATAGAAATATCACATTCATTTGAGTCTTGACATGTAAGTAACATTCTGGTTCCACCTTTTTATTCTAGAAACTTCAGGAGATACAAACATGCAGGTCTTGAAAAAGTTCTTTCACAAAAATCTCAAACCCTAATCCACTGCTCATAAAAAAGAAATTTAGAAGTGCAGAAGTGAAACTTCTCAAGTGTACCTTTCGTACAAATTGATGACCACTTCTTCAATAACATGAAAGGGTTTATATAATAGAATTAAAACAAACTGTCAGCAAAAATCACTTAGAGTTACTAGAACTGCAAACATTAAAATCTGGGATTTGAATTGCAAAAATAGTAGTGTGATTGGCCTTGAAAATATTCATTGTATCTATTTCTTCTCTTGTATCCACCACTGACAAATTGAGAGCAAGCTTTTAATTTCTGGAGGTTGACTCATCCTGGAGTGTAGTTGTCCCATATACGTGGCATCTGAAATCTTAGACACCATGCAATCAATGTCATCAGCAAGGCATTTGATGGTAATCTGTCGGCTATGCAACTTGATAAAAAAGGACCAATATGAATCCAAAGTCAGGCTTTGTACTTTGCTGAGTTGTTCATCTTTGGTGGCCAAATCCTACTTACATTGATTTTCTGACACTTTCGCTTTTGGAAGCTGTCCTAGCCAACAATCATAAATCGAATTGGCTCCATATAAATTATCATTTACCAGCTCAATCACATTGTTCATTATATTCCTTGCCTTATAAGTAACCCTTTTTTCCTTTTTCAACTATGTTTCCCATTCCGAAAACAATATTTCTTTATGCGACTCTTGAATTTTTGGTAGGTTAGCAACTCTTCCTTCCACTGTGCTTTGCCAGGAGAGGAAATTTGTGACCTTATCATCTATGTCCTCAAAATCTAATCTAGTATTAACTGCTTGATCAATCAGTGAAGTAGTTATAATGCATAATGGATCGACAAGCGATATTTTGTGGCAACGTAGATTGAGTTGTTGAGATAAGGCTTTATTCGCTTCTAGGGCTTCCTTCTTAAATTCCTCGACCTTAGGATAATCTTTGAACTATTCCATATATAGTTGTAGCTATAATATTTGCTGCTCTTTAGCTTTCATTCCTTGTTGATGTGTCAATTGAAGTTGTTCGAGCTGTTGGGAAAACTTTTGTTGTTTTTGGATGGCATGCTAGTCAATATTTTGTTTCTCCAGGTATAACTGTATTTTAAGATGCTCATTCTTTTCTTTTTTTTCTGCCAACCGTTCCTCAAGTTGATTAATCTTCTGTTGTTCTACTACTATTTTCTCTTCAAGCTAAGTAATCCTTTGATCTTTTTCTTTGATTAATTGGTTAACTTAAGTTTCCTTGTCAATTGTAGGAGCAATATATGCCCTTGCAAATTGGGATAACTTAGTGAAGTCCTCAAAAGGATTGACCTCTGAATCCTTCCATATAACATTCATGAATTCAAATTGAGGAGCTGTGGATGATGTCTGGTCAATTTTCTTCTTTTTCCATTGTCTCTTGACTACAACCATGTGCTTTGGGCTGTAAAATACATCCAGGGGTAGTATTTCCAAAATATTTAATGTAATTTCTCCTAAAGTATTTCTAGGGATTATTTCAATCTCTTTCTGAGCTATGTCAGTACTGGGTGTCTCTCTAATCGCACTATCAGTAATGATGAGTTTTTGTGTTGCAAGTGATGCTGATGCGATAATGTTTTGGGGGTTGCTCTGGCTTTTGATCTGCTGATCAAATTGCTCCTATTTTGTAATCAAGATGGGATCAATAGTTTGTTCCCCACTGTACTCTATTTGGTAAACAGTACGGGTAATATTCAATAAATCTAGAGGTAATGTCTATAACCTCTGTGTCTTGTATTCCATGAATTTATCCATCTTTTTGGCTTCCAATTTGAATCACGCCAGATGAGTTACTTGTGAGAATAACTCTGCTGAAGCAAATAAGTCACCAAACTCATCCTCCTCATGTATAAATTTACTAATTTTCACCTGAATGGTTAAATTGTAAGTGACCTTGTTTGGATCATAGTGTCTTTTAAGAATCACTCCTAGACTCAAATCCTTAGTTTTCTCTGCTTCTTTCTCAGTATGTTTAAAATCATGCAATGTGTAAGTGCCACAGTGGAGGGGAAATGAAGGCACACTTATTTTTTAGAGTCTTTAAGGTTTCTAGATATTCCCTTTTCCACTATCTTGTATGATAATTCCCTAGCTAATAGCTTATCTAGAATATAGAGTGGAAGGACATGCGGATTTATAATACTAACAAAAACCTTAATATAGGTGAACTTCTCCTCCCCAAACCAACTGATGATTGAAGTTAAATCAATGCTAGCCTTGTCAAATACCAAAGGAGTAGGTTTGTTAAAGATGGCTCGATGGATAGGTAAAATGAAACCATGGCACATTCTATATATATGATTCTTGTAGTTATACTTCCATAAATACTTATGATAAATATGAATGGGGGTTAGATCCTGGACAATCCATTTCCAACCTAGAATGGGAAAGTCGGAATTAAAATAGATCGTGTCCATTATGTAGGCACTCATATAAAATGGGAGCATGACTCAGGTGGTGACAAATCTGTTCCTTCTATAATATAATATTTAACTGGCTATTTTATCTGATATAATGGTTCCCCAATCCATAATAAAGGAGTTGATTGTTGCATCCATCAAAGGAACCATTTCTATAGAAAATCTAGCAGAATCAGGGCTTCCAAAGAGCCTACATACCATAAAAACACCATAACAACATGGAGATGCCAAGGAGTCCACATAGTACATACCAAAATATTCATGTTTATGCTTGTTGGGAAAATGTCTCCACTATTTGATATTGTCTGACTCTACCTCATTCTCCCTAGCGAAAGCTTCCAGGTATGCCTTGTTGTAGTGTCGCTGGGGGTCCAGTAAGTGATACATTTTCTTGAGATCTTCAGGCTTGAATTTCCCAAACTTCCTTCCATCGGTTGTAAAGAAATATTCGTCTATTATATTAATACTTCCAATCACCCATCTCACTAGATCATTATATGGTAAAACTTTATCATGGGTTGTTATTCTATGGAGGAAGGAGCTAGCCAAATCACTGAGTGTGTATTTTGTTTGGTCAGTTGCATCAGCTATTGCTTCTTCCTCTATCTTCGTTGGATTTTCTGCTTCGAGTAAAGCATATATGCCTTCCCATGAGATTTTAATGAGGCCTTGACAGTTAAGGTCTACAATCAACACCAATTTGTTTCGTCTTTCTTCCACTATAACAGGGGCCTTTGCCTTTCGAGATTTCTTAGACAGCTTGCATGATTGTGTGATTCTAAATCAACTTTGCAAAATGAGAAAGAAGAGCATAACATTCGAAAAGCTTGAGAAGAGAGGATACAAATTACATACGAAATGTGGTTAAGTGCATTAGATGCATGAGATGTGATATTGTATTTAGCTATCACATATGAAATATTTAAAGGACTTACCCATAACCAATCCTTAATGTTTTACCGTAACTTCGAACATGAAACATTAATGCTGAAACCATATGTCACGTCGCAAGTTTTGTCATAGTCCTTTTTAGAATAGTTGTCGTGACTCTAGGATTTCCGATTATCAATTACGTTATTTTAATATTTTTGTAATAATCGTGTATCAGAAATTGGGAGTTACAAGTGCCACACTCAAAAGGTTTGTTTGCATAGTTGCGATTGCGATGAGTGTTAAGCTAGCATGGGGGGATAGCAGGTTTCAATCTTGGCAAATAACGTTATTTCTTTATAAGCAATTTATCCCTATACCGCATGTATTCATAGTATTTATCAGTTTGCTTTTATCGAGAGCACGGCATGTGATAATTAAATCGCATTGCAACCTCTTAAATGTAGTGTATTGGATGCTTCCTTATGAATCGACGATATGCAATTGCGATTGCCTTATCACATCATAAGTTTTCAATGGAATGTTTGGATGTTTCTCTATGAATCAACAATATGTGATTATGATAGCCTCATCACATCACAAGTTTTCAATGATGTTTAAGTCACTCTGTGGGATTAATGATGTGTGAGGCATGATAGTCACATCACATCATGTTTTTATAAATGGCTTATTTTGATTAAAACCTTACATGAGGACTTTGATATGACTTTGATTGCATCGCAAGCTCTCCAAATGGATTTTGACGGGTTCTAAAGAAATGTGATTTGCGATGAGTGGTCCTAAATACTCTAACAGCAATTTTCATATGACTTTTCTAGAAAAATCATTTTATTCAAAAGTTTATTGCTTTTATTTATATTCTAAAGGGGAACCATTTCTTATTTAGCATTTTAAGACTAAGAGTTTAAAAATTGAAATTGGGGGGGGGGGGGGGGGGTTTGTTTGTATATCACAAAAATATCCTTAACCCCTATCAAATGTTGAGGAATGTCTTGTCTTATGAGGATGTGTTTCTAGTTGATCAAAGAAGAGAGGAGACTATATATTTAACTAGGATGAGTGGAAAACTGGGATAATGTACATGGAAAATCAATACCCCCTAATAGACATATACCTTGCACTTTAGGATAAAACCTAAATAGAGATACTCGAGTTCTACTAATGTGTTGAGAAGTGTTGACGATGTAATCAACACCCTCCAAAAAAATTTCTGCACTTGAATTATGGACCCTACTGAATATCTAATAATCTTTCTTCTATAGTCACTTCATTTTCTATTTATGTTATGCTAAGTTTTCTAGTCGTCTTCCTAGTTTCTAATTTTCAAACTCACTTTCTTAACCATTCTTAGTTTGTAATGAATTCTTAAGAACCACTTGCTTTATGCAAGCTTAAAAATGAATAGTAGAGTCCATCAAGACACTTCCTGTGTAATTTTCAAGCTATGTTGATATTCAGTGGGTGCCTTCAATTGATATTACCCCTCACTTTGGTTGCATGTGAACTTATATTTCAGTGAGTTTTCCAAAGTATCACTTTGGTGCACCTTTTCTTTCAAAAGAGTCACTTTCATGTTTATAACTATTAGTTTTTCTTGTTTTCACTTTAATAAGTGTTTGTTTCATGTTATCTTCACCCTAGCATGTGGTTTTTTGAATTTTGTTGTCATTTTCAAGTGTTGTTTTCATGTTTTATTAATGTCGTAGGTATCGTATTTTTTTGTTTGCACTCCTGTATGTGTCACACAGTTTCACCTCACAATAGTTAGTTTTGGAAAACCATTTTGCATTATACAGTACTGCATATCATAATAATGTATGATAGGAACATTCCTATAAATTACTGCATCTTTTGGTGACAATCAACACCTTTGTCATAACTTGTGTTATAGGTGTCCTAATGTGGCATTTTAACCATGACACTTAGAAATAAGTGTTGCTTTGTTTTCATTTCAAGGGGTTACTATTATTCTCTTGTATTTTATCAATGAAATTTGTGTGTGTGATCCATGTTTGAGTAATTTTCAAATTCATTTCCCTCTTTTACTACATTGGTCCCACACTTAGCCATTTTCGAGCTCTTCTTGGTCCTCTTTCCCAATGAAAGTTGTGAAGGAATTAACCCTTTTACCAGATCATGAGCATATCCTATTCATGTATATCATTTATGAAATTTCTCCTTATTAGATTGGTATAATAATTTCCTCTCAAAGCCATATGAAATCACTATATATTGAGAACCTTACAAGGATGGTCACTTAATCCTTGTGGCTCATACTGACTCACTGCATTGAGTTTTTATCACCTCTTCCTTGTATGGCACATAGAAAAATCTAGGTGTATAAAATTCCCCTCTTCCACCCTCTCGCAAAACTAAACCATGCAATGCAAAGGTCCTCCTCTACTCTTGATGAAGTGAAAACACTCCTATGTAAACAGACTTTATTTCTATGACTTTGCCTAGTGGAAATCACATTCTAGATGAAAAAACACTCATTTTTGGGTCAAACTATGCTAGAATTGAAGAAAATGTACATTCAAAAGTGCTTTCATAAAGGCCTCCCCTCAAGCTCAACACATGGTGAAGTAATAAGGCTCAAGCTTGCCTCCTTTGATCGGTGTTGTCCCTCTCTGTGCTCAAGCCTTTTCCTTACAAGCACGCCTTAGGGCATAGCATAGCCTTAAGAGACATTGAACCCTTTTTGAGAAAAAATATGATTTCCTTAAGGCCTTCTCTTCCTTTTAGCACATAGTGTAGTTTTTAGCTACAATCCTTCATCCTTGTCCCTTGTTCTCCCCCTTTATATTGGACCCTTTCTTAAGCATATATTCTTGATCTCATGGCACAGTAACAAGGATAAATGAGGCATCCCCTTAGTCTTTGACTAGTCAAACTATGCATGCCTATTTTTCTTGTCTTTCCTTCTTGGCATATGGTGCAGTCTTATGCTACAAGCTCGCCAAATTGTTCCTTATGCTTCCCAACTGTGCTAGACCAAGGAAAGCCCCTCTTTACAATGCATAGTGTAGTAACACTCTTCATTTGAGCCTTCCTAGTTCATTTAAGAGTTCATATACTCTTTCCATATCAAGCTTTCTCCTTTCAATCCTTCCACAAGCCCATCATAAGTAGTTCATTCCATGAGCTAGAAAGAGATACAATATGTGATTTCAAAAGTATTTTTGTCTTGTCATGAATGATATTAACTAGAAGGGTTCCTTTTTCATAATTATAAGGGGATTTTGAAGGAAGAGAGAAAGGAGAGGACACTAATAAGAATCCGTAGAGAATAAGCACAAAATAAAACTTTCACAAAGACATAGAGAAGATACTAGACCAAGACAAAAATAAAACATTGCATGATGACTTAGAAGATTCCAATAATGATCCAAGGTCTCTTGGAGGATGAATATGAAAAACAAAGTGGATCCTTCATGAATATAAATTACTCAACATATATATCTTATGTATTGAGGACAAAGGATCAAGAGATACACCTTGGCATTTCCACCACATCATTAAGTCCATGTCATCATTGTCAAGTTGTGACTTGTACAAATGTCATCACGATGATAAATATATTTCTGTGTGTCATTCCACATCATGTTTAATGTAATGATGTAATTACCTAAAGGAAAAGGAGCAAATGTAATGTGTGGAATTCGATGAGTGATATGTGGGATATTTAGAGTCACATAGTCAAATATGGAAAAAACCACATGTAGAAGTCCAGAAGTCACATAGAGAATTCCAAGAGTCACTTAGAAGTTCAATAGATGTTTACAAGTCAAAAGGACACATTACAAGTCTAAGAGTCATGAGGGTAATTCAAGAGTAAAGGGGAGATGAAATTTCATTCCTCTTGTTATAAAAGAAACCTCATAACTCAAGTAAGAGGATTTTTGGAAGCCTAGGATTTGGAGAATGAGTCTTGCCTTCTCTACTTGGCATAGGATAGAAAAATATTGTCTGGAGAAGAAAGACGTGACTCATTGATCCACCCACTCAAGCTAGTGGCTAACAATTGTAATTGATGTACATGGATCTTTCACATAATAATTAAATCTCAATTAACCAACACATTTTCATGAACGTATTGCAAATGAATTAGGACTATTCTTTAGATGCTTGATATATAGCTTTTGTTCATATGTACTAAGGAAATTGAACATTATGTCTATGTGAAATACTTAACTAGATTACTAACAAATATTTCCTTGCTCTCATGTGTCTCTATTATTTTATTACTATTACTTTCATCAAAGGACTCACTCATGTCACCCCTCTCATCAAGGTCTCCATTTACACATTGTATTCAATGTTTCAAAATATTAACTTGCTTCTTAAAGGGTTATGTATATAATCTTTTATTCTATTAATTGAAACTAAGGAAAAACTTCAGTTATTGTGGTTGACCCAATACCCGAAATGAGGCTACTACTCCAAATGTTGTGAGGTCTAATTAGGAGTTCATGTTGGGAGACCCCCTTGTATTTTAGATATCTCTAGCATTGTTAACACAAAATATACCAACAATAAGATATCGAGCTATGTTAAAGTAGGGCCACTAGGAGGAAAAGGGATTCTATTATTTCAAGTTCATTTTTTCAATAACTAAGAAAAAAATTACCAAGACGGATAGGAGGCAGAACACATAGAGAGGATTTGTGCACTCTTGTATCCCATGTGCCACATAGCATAATTCTTTGTAGTTGTAGCCATATTTCTAGAGAGTGGAAGAGAGAGGAGTGGCATCAACTTTGAGATAGGTTTTATTCTGAAAGGATTTCCCATAGAATATATTGTGTTATATTTGTGTGTGATGTTTTATTTTTTTGTTATTTAGTTTCTGCATACTTTTCGCTCACATACATGCACTATTAACAATAAATCTATAGATATAGAAATCTAATAAAACTATAAAAGTGTAGAATTACAAATTTTTAATATAATAATATCATATTTCTTTTGATGAACTGTCTAGTGAAATATCCATGGAAGTGTACAGAACATTCATGCATATCAACTATAAAAATCACATATAGTGATAATTAGCTAAAATGAATAATTTAACCATAAATGGTAGATAAGTAACCATGTAATCAGGAGTTTATCACGACTCATTGCATGTACAACCATTTCCAATCCCTAAGAGAAATAACACATGTATCTCATCACAGGTATTTAGGAATAACACAATTCCTACTTAAGAAATGCTAATACATTAATTGTTATAACCATTAATAATACTATTCAACATTCATAAAAAAATAAAAATACAACTAGTTACATTTATTTATATAACTTAATGACTCCCAAAAAAGGGACGGAATTTAACTATCCACCAATACATAAGCCAACTACACTATAATATTTCTTAAAGTTGATGACCCATAAGCTAGGTTTGGAGTCCAAGGAGATAATTTCATAGGATTAATGTCATCAACAACTAGTCAATAGATGGTAAGAATATGAGTCCATTTCTTAGGTGTTTTCTCAACATGCCCCATGTTATCTCAATTTATTGTGTAAATTAAAAGATGTATTTTACTATCAATCCACGTTGGTAATCTTAGAAGAAAACCACAATTTATGGTCTTTTGGATAAAAGATAATATAGAAAGTAGTTATGAGAATACATGTGCATATTATAAATATAAGTCATTATACATAAATAAGAATGGAAATACATATTATAACTCACTCCTCACAACTTAAGAAAAACTATCCAATTCTATTCCATAAAAGCATGCATTATTGGTCAATGAAATTAGTCTATTTTAGAAAAAAACGGAAGAGGCTCTCTCAAAGAGACCTAGTTGTCCTCTCTCAACAATTCTATAATGACATTGCTAGTATCTAAGTAAGAATGAAACAATGTAATGAAATCATAAGAACTTAACCTAAGAAAGCTTAAAAGAAATGAATCTTGTTCAGTCTTAGTCCTAGCTCACGGAGAAGAGGCTCTGTCAAAGAGACTTGGTTGTCCTTCCACATTCAAGATAATCAATAAGGTAAGAAATATTCATATAACACATTTCATAAAATAAATTCAAATTAAATATATCTACAAATATTTACATCAAATGAATATAATGACCATGGAAAACCAAACTAGCATATGCACAAATATAAACATGATACAACACAATGTATTTAGCTTGGATGGGGACCCTCTAACCTTGATGGTACATTGCTAAAATACTCAACTACACCAACTAATTTACTCCATAAAACACAAAGAAATCATGAAACGAAAGCTATTTCTTCAATTATCTCAAAAATAATAAGTTTGTCTACCTACTCTAAATATGAATGCCTCTCTGTAAATAGGAAAAATGATAACCATATAAGCTAAACAGTCTAAAACAAACATCATTAATTTTATCCCACTTCATCAGGTCGAATCCATCCATTAGCTAGAAGAAATATAGAAAAATTCCAAAAAATCCTAAAACTGCCCTTTTTTAATAGGGATTTCTAGGTGACAAGTCAAGTTTAACCAGCTTCGGTTCGGCCTGTCTTTGCTCATTTTGACTGACCCAATAGTTGTTCATCCATCCTTGGTACCTAATAATTCTGAATATGTTTTTATTATAGGAATTTCCACTTTTGTCAAAAAATACTCTTAAAACCAAATTTTTGCAAAAATATCTAAAAATTGAAAAACATAATTTATTTACATGAATATGCATAATAAGGTCAAAAAAAGGCATATATGGATGATATAAGGTGGAATATGATGTCATTTAAGTCGAATTTTAATAAGAAAAATTGATCAAAATCGAGGACCAACATCTCCCCCTTGCTGATCTCCAAGCATGTCCTCATGCTTGCTTTATTCTCTTTGATCTTCTGAGTGCTAATGTACCTACTGTCCCTGATCTTGAAGCCTCTTTTTGTGCTACCTTTAGAAGATAATCAATTCCTTCATATTTTGCTTCCTTGTAGATAGTAGTCGTCACCTTTTGTCTCTCATATTTGTATTTCTATGTGTTCTTTTCACTGAGCCACCTGTAAGGTTGTTTAGAGATCAAGATGTTCTTTGTTTAAAGCTTATTAATTTTCTTGTTCAGTTTTTCATTTTCTTTGATGAGTTTTTTATTGTTTTGTTTATATATCTTATTTTCTTTCTTCAAATGCCTTTCCAAAATCTTGTTGACTTCCAACTCCCTTTTCAACTCTTCTATCATTTTGAGGTGTTCTTCTTGTTGTATCTATTTTTCTTCTCTTATAGTTTCCTTAGAAAATGAATATGATGATGTATCCCCTATCCATGCATGCTCAAAGTAAGGGTCCTTTTCCAAAGGCTCTTCTTGAATTTCCCTTTCCATTCTTTGCAATATCTCATTAAATTCATTTCATATTGTTGGAGGTTCAACAATTTCTACCTCTTGGTATTTTTCTTTCTCACATGGTTTTTCTTGCATTTTCTTCCTAGGCCCTCTTGGAACATATATGAAATATATTTATTTTTCAACTATGACACTATCCTGTTCCTTCTTATATTGGGTCATAGGATACATAAGAGAGTTCCTTATTCTTCTAGTAACATGTGTTTGTTCAAATTTCTCTTATGTTGCTTGCTCCTCAATATGTTGTTGAACCAAAAATTATTTCCAAATCAATCCTTTTCTTCTCACCTGATGTTCTACAAGTATTTTAATGAGTCCTTAATGATAAAAATGTGCCTCTTTCACTTCAGTTTTATTTTTAACATTCTTTATCATTTTTATCAAGATTTTTGAGAAGAAATATGGTATATTAATCTTGGATTCTCCCTTGATGTGTTGAAGTAGCCTATTGTGATAAAGATAAAATAGATTGTGCCTACTATCACAAGTGAAGTATCTCTGAAGGATTAAAACTAATTCAAAAAAATGTTCCTTGAACAATCCCTTTGAATTCCTTTTGATCTATCAAAAGATCCTTTTCTCTAAATCTATAATAAGAATTTCCAACTTTTATCTTTGAAATGTAAGCCTTTATGGTACTCTTCTCCTGTTAGGGGAAGAGCTAGAGCTTGGGAAAGAAATTCTAGGTTTAGTGGTATGGAGAGGTCACACACTTTTGTCTATCCATGGTCATAATGATTTATGAATTATTCTTGTTATGCCCATTAAAAATTTGGAGAAACCATATCAATCCTCCTTGATATATATTTTCTATGCTTTCTTTCCCCCAATTTTCTATCTAGAATTCATTTGGCTCAGTTTTGGTTGCCATATGTTGTGTATACCAATTAATTTATCCTTGGACAATTAACCTCCTCATCATAAACAAAATTACATGTATGTATATGTATGTATGCATGTGTATATATATACTCCTTATTTATGCAATTTTGATTTATTGATCGTGGCAAATAGGCTTACCTGATCTCTGAAGTTCCTTGAAAAAATGAAATGATTTTCTTGCTTGAATCCTTTTCAATTTCCACTGTTCTGCTGCAAAAAGGAGTCCACTAAGTTTTTTTATTTTTTATTTCTCACTGTGTAAAAATATATCAAAAATATCTTCACAATGTCTCCCTACTTCTAAATTCCATGCTCCAATCTCTATTTTCCAAAGTTTTTTTTATGAAAATCCCCTCTTTGTTTTCTAAAATTCTCACTATGCATATGAGAATGGGACAAATTTGCTCACTATATATATGAAAATAAAGAAGAAAAAATGCTCACCATGTGCAGGAAAATTTTCTCACTATATGTATGAAAATTTCCACTGTGTATATAAAAAATAAAACTTTGTTTTCCATATACAACCATACATAAGGAAATTCATAATTCGAGCTCGATTACTTCCAGATTTCTATTTATCCCTGAAATCTGTTCAACAACTGATAGAAATCTGGAAGTGATTCCTTACCTTGATTCTTTGTGGAATTTCTAGAGTTTGTTGGTAAACCCAGTCCACTTGGCAAACAATAGATTTCAACCTTTAATTCTCTCTTTAAAACCGATGCATTTCTTCCACAAACTTCTATGATCTCCTTGCCTATTTCTTATGTAGATTCTTCTATGTTCATGCTTCTCTATTCTACACAACCCTATCTTCAATATTTACGTTTTTCTTGCCTATTTTCTCCCTCTACGGGGGTTCTATATGCTTGCATATGAGTGCACAACATTCTCCTCTTCTTTCTTGTTACCAAGAATAGTGTCCAATCGGATGCTACTATTCCCACTAAGACTTGTAGCTATCTTAGAAACAAACAAGTAAAGTCTACTTCCGTTTTCCTTTATGAAAATAGACAAGAGGGGAACCAAGGAGACCAACCTTAGTCTTGCGCTTGATTTCCTCTCCTTCCTGATAGAGCTTTGCCACTTCTTCTTCATCTTCCCAACTTAAAAGAGCACATGTGGAATCACAACAACATACTACTATCGAAGAACAAAGATCTATATTCATAAATAACACAGGATCAAATGTGTGTTAACCATACAAATGCATATATAAGTAAACATACAAGAATATGGAGGAAAACTTGAATAGCTTTATTAAGATGAAAAGTAGTAAGAGGATTACAACCATATGTTCTGACCCAGCATCATCCTCCAGCTAGAAAGCCCTTCTTCACCTCAAGTAAAGCTTAGATCACCCAACACTATGAATGTACACCAGAGAACCAACAACACTTCTCTATAACATACAAAATTCAAGCCTTTGGATCTCTGTGATGAGGGATCCATATATATATGATTATAGGGAGGTGAATCATCCTCTGGGATCTTGATTAGTGTCCTCTCTCTGATAGTTCCTACTTCCTCTTGGAGAATGATGATCTCTTACTCATCCTTGGTCGAAAATAGAGAGGCAAGTGTCAGAGGGGAAGCTTCTAGAAGATTCCATGATCTTCCACCTCGCATTTTGTCCCT
>APFE030889329.1:69705-82433 GCA_000404065.3 Pinus taeda | reverse complement strand
ATCTGTTCGGCAATGATGTACACTTGATGTCTTTATATTCCTGAATATATCGCAGCCCGGATGGATGAAACTAGATCTGGGGTCTTCAAAACTCGTTCAATCTTCACTCGGAGTGCAAGTCGATCCATGTGAAAAATGTTCTGGAGTCGAACATGGAAAGACATCACCTGATTACCAGCCAATGATGTAAGTTGTTAACAGGGGCGAGAGGAATCACCAATAATGACAATGAACCTGAAGGTACTACAATACAATTCACGTGGTGTGAAAAAGGATTTGGCATCGAGCACCACGTAAAATCTCTCGGTCAAAGGCCATTGACGTAAACCTGTCGCCAAAAGTGAGAAACTTGCCATTGAGGCATGCAAGCTTCAAAGTACTGAAAGGGTTGTTCCTAAGTCAACTTCTTGAATAATGAGCTGATGTTGACAAGAAGCGACCCGTTGCAGGAGGGCCTTAATGAATCCCACATCAACGACACAGAATGAAGCAAATGATTTTGGAGGTGAAAACAATCTGACAATACAGGGTTCAGAGTGGTGGTAATGAAGAAATGGAGCATGAATGCATTCCAATGGGTGAGACACAGACAAATTGTCTGAATGACTTATCTTTAACATATCGGCGACACTGACGATGGATTGGTAGCATTAACCCCAAATATGGATGGTGTGATGGACATATGGTGATGACCAGTGAACAAAACAACCCAACCCAATATGGATGTGGAAGGAAAGTGTCATTTTCAAGAGCGACTTGCTACCAATAAAGCTTTTTCAAGTTTTCTTCCCAATTTTCCCCAGTCCTTGCTGACCAGTACCTCTTTATTTTTGTCAAGCTTGACGAGGATAACATATGCTTGTTCTATAATCCACCCTTCGGGTGAACCTGTCGCTATATTTTAATGAGCCTAGTGACAGTGAAACTCCTTCTCATCCATTTGGACGAGTTTGTCGCTTTGGTTTTAATGAGTTTAACGACAAAGATAACTCAGTCCCTTTCAATTTTAGAGAGTCTGAAAGGAATGGAAAGGAGACTCCAACAATTCTTTTTCATCATGTAATCCCTTAAGTCCGAAAAAGCATAAAATAATACAAAAGGGATGAATTTTCAATAGTTTTAATGAGCTGAACAAGACAAGCGCTCGATCTTTTTGTGTAATAATCCCTCAGGTCCAAAAAGATTAAAATCTAGAGGAGGGATAGCACTTCCGATGAATTTAACGAGCCGAAGAGGCCAATCACTCGGAAACCTTTTCATATTTTACGAGTCAATTGAAAAGAGCTTAAATAAGACTCGTTTTCGAGGAACGAGTGATGCTTTTGGGTAGCAGCTGATTCCAAGTAAGATTTGGAATTTTCCAATCACGGCAGTGTAACAAGGATGGCTAATAGAATCACTCTTCGTAGATGTTCCTCTAAGGGGTAAACAATCATATGGGGGTGAATGATCAGCTAAAAATAGAGTGGAGGTGATGATGAGAACACGACCAAGGCTCAAAAGATGTCGATAAGGCATTCACAATGATTATTTACCAGTTCATTTTTTAATGAGCTTAAATGCTAGGGGAAACATTTGCTCATGTCATATGTTTATTTTTTTAATGAGCTTGAACCATGCGCTAAAACTGCTCGTGGCAGGTTTATTTTTTAAAGAGCTTGAACCCTGTGGTAACACTACTCGTGATAATGGTCATTGAGTCTTTGATTCACCATTAGCATTTTTTTCTTTCAAAGATTGTACTACTTGTTCATTTGCTTCATCAAACCGATTAGAAATGAAAACATATGTTCCATAAATGAGTTAAGAACACTAATATTTTACTAGAATTACGTGCATGGTAAATTAAAAGTGACTTTTGCCTCTCATTTTACCATTTCATTTGAATTTGGTTTGTTGGAGCTCTGGAGGTGCTTCCCCCCCCCCCCCCGATTTTCACTAGATAATTTCAGGAGATTCTGTGGACGATTATCGACACTGCTTGGACCAGGTAGGATCTAAACTTATGCTCTTAAATTTTGAATTTTGAATTTTGAACCTGTTTCCTTGGTCTGCTAAGCCTCTGGGGTTTGAAGAACTCGCCCTGGGACCATCGCACCCTTCCTTAATTGAAAGGTGCGATGTATACTAGTCTTCTCACTGACTAGTCAGTATGCATCGCTCCCAGTACACTTACTAGGGTGCGATGGGCGCAAGGAGGAAAGTTTTTGCACAGTTTTCTCATAGATTTTTGCCTGTTTTTACCAAATGAAGATCTTGACTCTTCTCTTGTTTTTTTTTCATAGATTCATCGGAGCAAAATGGTTGTTACATGGCAAGAATGTGAGCATGAAGAAGAGGACGCTGTTGCTTTACATGATTCGGGCACAGTAGCTGCATTGTGGAACTGTGGCTTGTTGAAGTTTTTCCATATCTATAGCATGAGGCAACAAATCAATTTGTTGCAATATTTCCTCAATTCCTGGGATCCTATCAACCAGGTGTTCTAGATTAGGGGAAAATCGATCCCCTTGACTATCGTGGACATCTATTTTCTGACCAGTTTATCGAGGCATGGTGCCCCTCTCTCATTATCAGGCTTAGTCCGTGGGGGCGAGTCCGTGAGGGAGTACATTTTCCGAAACTGTAGAGAGGGATCTTAACCGAGCACAGACAACAAGATCAATATCCGAGATGTCACTAGCCGACCTGGCAAACCATTCTGTTCACTTTTGCTAGAGTGGTTGGTAGTTCTACTCTTCACATAGATAACAGGTCTTACATGCAGTATGCTTTGGAATGCCTTGAACCGAAGGTGTTCAATTGGTGTGATGCAGTACTCTCTATGATGAAATAACAACTAACCAAGGTGAAAAGCGGAAGATCCAAGAACTTCAGCTATGGTTCTATTTTGACCGCTTTTGCTTTGGAGAGAATCCCACTGATGCAGCCGTAGTACATTTCTCTTGGCCTTCCTCCACCGACTGAACCACGGATATAGAGATGGGTTGACCTCATGTCTCAGCATGCTGGCCAACCTCAGGTTTCTTCTTTTGATACTTTCTTTGAGTGGTTTGATCATCAGGAGATGGTTTATGCTAGGTTCCCATATGCTGGTATGGATTTCCGGGGTGACCCGGATTTGGTTTTGCCGGCTGGCGAGGAGTGGGGTGCCATGGGTAATTCCTCTGACCATATCTCTGTTCATTGTTATTTATAATGTTCTTATGTTTTTTGATCAAGACTAATCAAAACTCATGTGCTCATGCAGATGTTGGACTAGTTCGATCGGCAATACGCCACAGAGACCCAGCGGCCGCTCCAGCAGGAGAGGCTATGGGGAGGGCCATCCTTCGCGACCTTGATGTGGTCGAGACTCTTTCAGCACTACAGGACTAGATCGAGGGTCTTACCCTTGGTATCCTGGATGTGAGGACTGACGAACTAGCTCTGCGGTTGCAGTGACATACTACTGGAGTGCCGAGTCGATGGACTAGGATTTTACGCATGATTGCACATGCGGTGACTTGTTATCACCAAGATCATTAGACTAGGGTGCCCCCTAACATTTTGAGTTTTGGTTCATTTGACTGATTTTTTCTTGGTTACAAAACATTATGTATAAACTATAAATATTTATGAATATATTTTTGATTTTCGGGGCTTTATTTTGGTTAAGTTACATGATCCTGCTACATATATTGATGTGATGCTACTTTTATAAATGTCGCAAATGTCTATCTAACGCATAATTTTCCAATGAGTCAATTAATGTATTTAAACTTATGGAAATATGTTGATATTGGATGAAATTGAACTATCCTTCCAAAATTTTGACCCTTAGGAACATGTGATAGATAGCTGGATTCCGTACAGAATAGATGCTGGTGAGTTGTAGAATGATGAGTTGTGAGTCTAGCCTAACGACAAGTCAGCATATGCCATGTGTGATGGCATCAGAGAGGATTTCTATCAATGCGTTGTACTCAGTGATATTGTTCGTCGACCGACCAATACACACTCTTCTGAAACTTGCTAACTCACTGCTGGGATTGAAAATGGCCCATGCCATAGAAGACAGGTTCCGCAAACTACGACTTGCTCCGTCGGCATATCCAACGAATGATTCCAGTGGGTTTGACATCTGCAACGAATGCAAAAAGATGATTACCTGACCAAAATAAATGCTCTTGGCAAAAACAAAAATGTAACAAAAGCATGAGGATTACTACGCAGAATTAAGCATAGTAACGCTTGAGGTACAACCCATTGCGAGGTTGCGCCAGTGGAATCCCATCATAATCCATCAACTCATAGGCTCCTTTTTCTAATACTCGCTTAACAATATAGGGACCCATCCATAACGATTTGAATTCCCTGCTCCCAACTTATCGTATTCATGGTCATAAAGTAAGACCAGGTCACCTTCTGAGAAGACGCGAGGTTTGACATTCTTGTTGAACTGTGTTTTTACTCATTTCTTAAGAGCTTCGTTAGTCAAAGCTGCATCACGACAGGTTTCATCCAATTGGATTAGTTCCAAGAAATGAGCCTCTTCTTCTGAGGTTCCGGGGAGAAGGTCGACTGCGAGTTTGAGGGATGAGATTTCACATTGAATAGGTAAGATTGCTTCGAGACTGTACACAAGTTGAAAAGGTGTGAACTAGGTTGCATTTCTTACCGATGTCTGGTATGCCCACAAGGTCGAGTACAGGATTAGGTGCCAATCTTGTTTGTGGACTCTGATCATCCTTTGCAGCATGCGCTTTAGGACTTTGTTGATTGCCTCAACCTGTTCGTTAGCTTGCGGATAATACGGAGTAGAGCTGTCATGGGATAGTCCTAATTTGGCAGCCAAATCAACCATCATGTGATTGCAAAAATGGGATCCATGATCTATGACTATGGCTTATGGAATTTCGAATCTGGAGACTACATAATTAAAAAGAAAAGGGCAGTCGTTTCGCTGTTTTTGTTTAATGTAGGCATCGCCTTGGCCCATTTGGTAAAATAGTCTACTGTGACTATGATATACCCATGCCCCCCGGCCGAGGTAGGGTTACATGTCATGAAATCTATGCCCCATTTGGCGAATGGCCCAATGGCTACTACTAGTTGCAGCGGTGTGGGTGGCCTTCTAGTTTTGCTATCAAAAATTTGGCAAGCACAACAACTTCTGACTACGGTTATGCAATCTTTGAACATTGTTGGCCAGAAGTATCCTGCTCGCAATTTTTTTTGTACCGTGACATAACCAGATTGATGCCCCCACATGCACCTAAATGAAAATCATTCAGGACTTTTTCGACCTCCTCATGGGTGAGGCACCTCTGTAGAACTGTATCGATACCACGACGGTAAAGAGTATCATCAACAATCACGTAGTCTTTCTCTTGGTATCGAATACGTCGTTGTTTGGAGAATGAGGTATTAGACCTATATGTTTGTGTCTGGAGATAGATTATTATATCTTCGTACCAAATATCACTTGAAGATATCAGAAACAAATTTTCATCCACGATTGCTTCTTCGGATGTTGCATTGTTGGACGACGATGGGAGATCGCATAGTAACTCTGCAAATACCAGGGCTTTCTTTGATTTGGATTTTTTGAATTCCAAATCAAACTCTTGTAGAATTGCTATCCATTTTGAATATTCGCTCCCCAGCAACTGTCACGACAATATATAAGTCATGGGGTTGCAATCTGATAAAATGGTAGTTTTCCTGAAGAGGATGTAGTGTCGAAATCTCTGTATCGCTTGAACAACAGTGAGGGTGAGCTTTTCAACGTAGGAGTATTTCATTTCCGTATCATTTAAGTTTCTGCTTAAATAATATATAGGATGTTCAATTCCATTGCCTTCTTGAACTAAAACCATTGCTATGGTCATATCTACTGCAGCCAGATACAGGTTAAAGTCTTTTTGATAATCAGGAGCATACATTAATGACGCTTGTATTAGAGATTGCTTTGAAGCATCAAAGGAATCTTGCGCGACCTGATCCCAAATGAAGGGTACTTCTTTTCTCAATAGACGAGTATAACCTTTAGCTAGTTCGGCGTAATTTGGAATGAACCTCCTCAAGAAGTTTGCTTTCCCTCGAAGTTTCTGAATCTGAAGCAACTTTGGACGTGGAGGCAAATCGATGATTGCCTGAACCTTGCAAGGGTCGAGACGAATCCCATCCTTTGAGGCTACGAAGCCAAGTAAATGACCAGAATTGACACAAAACACGCATTTGTGTGGATTGAGTCGTATCTTTTAGTGTCGGCAACTTAGAAATATCGCTCTCAAATGGCGCGGATGATCGGTCTGCTTTCGTGAATGAGCTGAGAGATCATCGAGATATGATTGAACGATGTTTTTGATGTCATGGAAAGCATAGTTCATTTCTCTCTGAAAAGTTTCCCCTACGTTCTTTAAACCAAAGGGTAGCTTGCGATATGTGAATGTGCCCCACGGAAAAATGAATTCAGTCTTTGACTGGTCATGTGGATGGATATTTATTTGATTATACCTAGAAAATCCATCCATAAATGAAAATATTTCGCATCCAGTGCACTCATCAATTATCTAGTCAATAAAGGGTGTAGGGTAGTTGTCTTTTGGACAAGATTGATTTACATCCCTATAATCGACACACACTCTAATAATTCCTTGTTTTTTCATCACAGGAACAATATTTGATATCCAATCAGTTAGAGGAACAGGGTAAACGAAACCAGCATGGAGGTTTTTTCAACTTCTGCCTTGATGGCAGCGACTTTCTTGGGGTGCACCTGCCATAACTGTTGTCATACAGGTTTTACATATGGATCCATCTTAATTTTGTGTTCAACTATGCTCGAGTCAATACCTAACATTTCATCATATGACCAAGAAAAGACATCTCTAAACTCGTGAAAGAGAGCACTATATATTTCCAGTACTGAAGAAGAACACGATTTGCCAACATGGATATTCTCTACAACATCTGTTTTGGTTGAGATATTTATGGCAGTAGTCTCTTCGATATTGGATAGGTTTCTTTCGAAATCCACCGTATCTATAGTATTCGTGAGAAATTCAAATACTGAAGGATGGTGTAGGTTACCGGAATTGTCTTCTTTCCAGTTTAGAAGATGGGAACGATGGTGGTAATCTTCCCATGGTGCTCCATCAATCATCATTGATTGAATGATTCCTTCGTCTGTAGAGTGTACTTGCGACCAAGGATCTGAAGGGGTGCCATATTCATTAGACCTATCTATCCCAACGCTTGATGAGCGTTGATGCGGGTTTTCCTCCCATGCTGAAAACATTGATGACTATAATATTTCTGGTGGGGTTAGAGGCAAAACTTGCAGATATCCATTTTAACATCATTTTCTGACATCTTTTGGATGGAAGATATCATATTGTAGGTTACTACATTATCCACTTCTGCCAAATTTGTAGGAGGTGGTAGGGTAAAAGTTCCCATTAATGTAGGGTCTTCTAGTAGCCCTACTCCGATATTTTGAAGTGTGCTAGGGCTTCCCTGGATCATTGGAATGCTTCCCGTAACTTGCGGACTGTTGGGGAGAAATGTTTATTGGTCGATGATTGTAATTCCTCCTTGGGAAGGAAAAGAAATTTTCCTAAAGTAGGTCGACACAACAGCTGCCATGGCATATATCAAGGGTCTTCCCAGTAGGATGTTTTAATCGAGGTTTCCGTCGATGACTTCAACATCGATTTCTATAGTTTTTGCCCCCAATTCGACTTGCAAGTTACTTAATATTCCATACGGGGTCTATGTTCATCCGTAAACTGATTTCAATGTCATCGACGATCACGACAAGGATGGAGACCCTAGAGTTTTACAACAACTCATCAACATGATACATATGGATGCCCCCTCATCAATAATTGTCCTATGAACAATTTTGTTGAGGGATTTCACTTGAATGAGGAAAGCTAGTTGAGCTGGCAGCTGAGGGTCATATCCTTTATGATTAAAAGATACAAGATTAGAATCCATTGGGTCAATCCCACCTATTGCTGATAATAAAGCCTGCTTTTGGGAGGGGAAATTTTGTAGTACCTCAAGCGTCGACATCGCGGAGCGCAATTGGGCTAAATCCTCCACTATTTTATAGTGTTGTGCTACTCGGGCACGAGGATTAAACATCTATTTGTGTACTACTCCATTTGGCGGTTTTATTGTTAATTCAGGAATGATGGATGACACAACTTCGGTCGAAGTTGTCGAAGTTGTTGTTGAAATACTAGGTTGATCATTATCCTTGTTATTCAACATCTGTGGATTCCCGTAATCTTTACTCCTTTTCGATATCAGAGCATCATTCAGTTGCTTTGAAACTGACAACATTAGCACTTAGGGTGGGGAAGCGTTTTCACTAGCAACCAGATTTGTTCCTGGGTTTGGAAATGGATCAGTCAATATAGCCGAGGTTTTTGAACTTTTGAAGGATTTTCTAAGTTCCTCTTTATATGGACATTCTTTGGTCTAGTGACCCGCATCACATATATGACATGGAGTTTTTGGTTTCCCGTTCCCAGAAGGGTTTGCAGAAGATTTTCTAGGAGATCAGTCCTCCTAGTTTTTCTTCTTCCCTTGTTTTTTCTTCTTGCTTCCTGGTTGCTTGGGTTCTTTGCCTTTGTCTATCGACACAACATTTGCTTCCGAGGCTAGAAGTTCATCATTGCATTTTGACTCAAAACCATGTGGGCCTTTCTCGATGTAGCCTTTTCATTTTTAGTGCTCGTTGTATCTATCACACCATCGCCGACATGAGAGCCTTTGTTTGATTTAGGAGGCGGACGAACGGAAAATTCTAGTCTAGGACCATTAGGGATTTCATCGTAGAGCGTGTTAGACTAAGTATAAATCAAGTCTAGATATTATGCATGAGAAATAACTTGCTCTTGATGACTCCTCCCTTTGCCACATCTTTTGTAATAGCGGGTAACAGTGACTTAATAAACCATTCAGCCAATAGCTGATCAGGAACATATGTTTTTACCATTCTACAACAACGTCGCCATTCATGAATATGATCGGATATGTGAGTGGCCATCGTTTGTTTGAAACTGGTAAGTAGCTCAGTTCCTGTTTCGTACCTTATAGCTAACTGAAAATGGGTTAAAACGGTCATGGCTAGGGCACTCAAGTTATCAAATGAAGCTCTAGGCAGTTCGATATACCACTTTGCTACTGGACCAGTTAACATGTGCTGAAAGAGGCGAAGCCTAATCGAATCATCACTGAGAGTGTTTGATGAACACAATAGATGAAAGGTCATCACATGATTGGATGGGTCTTCACCCGGATTTCCATTAAATTTAGGAATATCCGATGGAAGTTTATGTGGAATCGCCGGCCACCAAGGGGTGTAGGAAATTGGATCGTTCGTTAGTCGACTTAGATCTGGTAACTCTAAAGTTGCCACAAAAGGCAACTGTTGATTCAGGCTTGGTTGAGCATACCCAGGATAAGACAGAATTGTTTGGGCAGTCGGTCTTTGCATACCAACATAATGTATTTGATGTTGGTAACTTTGGTAAGGTTGATGGGCATAACCATTATGATATGGTTGATACGACTGCCCATTACTTGCATAGACTTGTTGCTCATATCCTTGGTAAGCCTGCTGGAATTGCAGTTGTTGGTATTGCACCAGCCATGGTTGTGAAGTCATGGGATGTTGTCCAGTACTGACTGTTTGACCAAGATGGGGGTTGGTGTTCCCCATTTGAACCTGTGCCATTCCAATAGTTGGTGATTGTGGTTATGTCGTAGGTACAAGAGTTTGTTGCATTACAACCTGTGAAACTTGAGGTTGGCATACAACTCGTGACTCCTATACTTGCGATACTTCCACAATAGCCGGTGTAGTGGGGATATTTGTCATAGCTAAACTTTTTTGTATTGAGCATACAACTCTTGGTTGTTGAGGCATTATTGGCACCCAACTGCTAGTCGTGATTCCAGCATAACCCAAATTTTGTTGTGAACTCATGCATGGTTGTCCTTCCGTGGAAGGCAATGAAAGGGTATACGACCCTCCATACGACGGTAATCCAATACTCAAAGGAATGATTTGCCTTTGGGGACCAGTTTGCCCAAATTGACCTTGTGAAGGATCAATTTGTTGAGACTCAATGTAAGAGATTCCAGATATTATTCCGGACGAACAAACGGGAACAGTCCATACTGTTGAAATAACCCCTGGATGGACTCCATCGAGTGATTGAAAGCTGGTTGGGACAGATGGCACACCAGTGAACATTGTTGGAGTAGTAGAAGGAGATTCTGTTGTTGCTATGTCAGGTAACATAGTCCTTGATGTTGATGGTTGGTCAGACATATTAAGCCTATCCAAACGATTCCTCAGTGATTCTTCAGGAACTTCCAATGGCATGTGAATATCCTCTAATGAAGAAGGATACAGGGTGATCCTAGCTCCAAGTTGCGTTGGAGTGCTAGATGGAGGATCTTCCACAATCTCTTCTATGGCAATCAATTCAGGAGGAAGAGGTAGACCGTCAGGTCCGTAAAATATTTCTGGTGCTGAAGAAGATATAATTTCTACAACAACAAACTGTCGGGGAGTAACACCTTCCAAATCAGCTGGAGATGGAGCCAGTTCAGGAATAGAAGTGTTTACCGTCACACTAGGATCAATTGTAATGTCCTTTTGTTGTTGCAGAATTTCTTTTGTAGAGGCAGGGGTACCAGAAATGTTCGGAGTAACCGAAGTCTCTGAGGACGTTGGAGTGCTTTCTCCAACCAACCTAGGGGACTTTGATCTGGTCAAATGAGTTCGCTTCGTCCGGAATGGTTTCACTTCCAGAGTCAACGATGGTTGACTCGAAAGTCTCCACGAACGACCGCGTTTTGATTGACTTTCTTCCACGATTGCAGATTACTTGATCAACTCAAAATAAAAGGGAAAAATGTTTTTCGAATTAAATGAATTTTAGACGCTTTGACACAACTTGTTTTTTCAATTTTAAAGAGTCGAGAAAAAAACAAAAGATGACTCTAGTCACCTTTGATTTTTATTGAGCTTGAAGTGACAAGTGCTCAAAGGACCTTTTCCTTTAAGGAGTCTGAAAAGGAGTAAAATGGACTTCTTCGGAGATCTAGGTAGAGAGGATTACCAAACCAATCGCAAAACTGCTGAATACTTTTTACGGTACGACAGTCAATCTTCCCGAATGATGTGTTCAGTGCATTGCAATCGATATGGAAGCAGACACAACTTCCTAAGGATAAAGGATGCAACCTATTGTGGTCTCCCAAAATATTCTCGATGGTACGTGGGAGCACAAGTCCGTACTGGCACTTGTCATTTCAGAGTGGAGGAATGACCCAACCAATAATGAAAACAACAGTTACTAGGTTTTACGACGTCGGAATACGTCTCTAGCCTAGACCTCTAGATGTTGTGCGTTAGGTTCCAAAGCATTGTTAGATTCATTAAATTTATTTTAAGTTGATCTTGCTTAAAAATTTGCCTTTCAGGTTCACCATGAGATGTGTATACAATTCCTAAAATTCAGTCTAAGATGATAAACAAACGTTTAATCTTCTTTTGGCAATGAAAATCCTAGCTACTAAGGAAAGAAAGTTAAGAATCTTTCTGCAAAGAGCACAGAGCACACGGTAAATGCAATGTCCTAAATCAAACCAAGCAGTCAAAATACAAATGCACATGCATGTATTTGTTTTCGACCTTCTTAATGTATGAATGATGATAAGAAAGCTATGTGCAAATATGAATTATTTTCAAAATGACAATACTCAACAAATTTCTTTTCAAAATGAAGTGAAGGTAAGAGAGACACTTTGCGATTTTGAAATGAAAATTGCTTTTCGACACTTAAAAAACTATTAATTCAAATCATATGCAATAGTAAATATATAATAAACTATCAAGAACAATGGTATTGTCTTCTAAAACTGAAAACAATAGCTACGACACTTTCAGATCTAGAAACGACAGTTCGACTATGCTACTTTTTTGCAAAAGAGAACTGAAATTGGCGCACAATACATAAAAAACACTTACAGTTCTTTGCACTATGGAGGCGAAAGAATGTAAGAGAAAGGGGTTTTCATAGAGATACACTGACTACAGACATCAAAACTCCTTAATAGGATTGAAAACAGTGAGGAAAAACCAAAGTTTGAAGGTAAAGTTAACCTTCTCTAACCATCGCACTTGTCACACTGTGAATTCAGTATGCAACGCACCTACTAGATTCAGGAAGTGCAATGCATACAGTCTGCCTTGAAGGCAGGGTGTGATGGTACCAGTGCGAGACTTTAAACAAGTTTTTACTCACAATTTGAAATTCAGTTCAAGGGTTTAGGCCAAGTAAGTAATGTTCAGTATATGTAAAACACAGGGGTGATCTAAAGAGGTTACTAGAGCCACCACTCAGGGCAATTAGACTATTTGTAGATCGATTGTTTAATTCATAAACAAAACCCAGAGATATATTGAAGCAGAATTGATCTACTTTGCATTTGTATAAAAAATGCAGTTCGAAGGCTAGCTGGCTTGGCTTCAAGCTCCGTCTGTAAGTTTATAAAAGAAACAAAGATAGATAGGCTAACAAACAATCTAGTTGCTCTCCAGTGGAGTCGCCATTTTGTTACTGGGAATAGTGTCCACTCAGATGCTGCTATTCCCACTAAGACTGGTAGCTATCTTAGAAACAAACAAGTAAAGTCTACTTTCGTTTTCCTTT
>APFE030889329.1:13730-69099 GCA_000404065.3 Pinus taeda | reverse complement strand
ATGCATCGCACCCTCTGCATTGGGTTTTCAATATGGTCCAGTTTTGACCATTTATGAGCAGTTTTTAGTGGAGAACTTTTGGGAGATGATGTAATCAGCTGACATTGTTCCTTTAGGTAGTGAAGCAACACTTTTAGGGACTTTGGAGCCCTAAATTTATGGACATTTATGATTGGGGTTGAAGTGCCCAAAAATTTCTATAACATTTTTTAACTTAAGTCTAGGTGTGATGGTGGAAGAAAGGCTTAAAACAGAGCTCGGTTTGTGTTAGAATGGTTAAGGAAGGCAATAGAATTACACAGAGTTTGTTTGAATGCATTTTTACCATTTTACCACTCCAACTCATACTTCGACCTACTTACCCGTGGCTGCCCATGTGTCTCTATTTTGACTGTGTTCCTCTGCATTCAGGTACATTCTTCATTCACAGCGTTACATGCTCATCTTGTCACCATAATGTTTCCATAGTTGCACTACCCACGTTTTGTGAAGTTCATCTTTTGTTCAAGACTTCATTCATTTTGTTGCACACCTACTTTTGTCTGGATTTGCAATGATACATGTTTCTTTTCATCCTTTCTGCTTTTGTATATTGCATTTGAAATAGTTTTGCATTTTGATTTTTATACATTGGTCTTTGTCATTTTTATATGGTCTTTTATTAATTTGTTTTTTAAATGACCATAAGATAGGTCATTTTAGAGTCAAATTTTATATAATGACACTATCTCTTTGTGGTTTTGTAGGCAAACAAAAATTATTATGGAAAAAATATTGATTCTTCAATATTTGATAAAAAATTCTTATAGGATGATGTATATGGAATTATTGTAGGAACTTATATGGGTTAAAGTAGGATTATGAAATTTTTAATGTAGAATGTATGGTATGGTAATGGATATAAATAGGATTATGATGAGGGTAAGATGAAGTTAGTGGAATATAGGTAGGATAAATGTAGGATGATAAATGTAGGTAGTATAAAATGTGGAATGATAAATGTAATAGGATGCATACCCAAGTTAAATTAGTTCTAACAATTCTAGAATTTTTTTGAAAAATCCAAGGTTTTAAGAATACACTTTTTACTTGGAGTACTTCTTTCGCATAATAGCTCAATGTTCGTTGATGATGAGCTTTTCTAGCTTGTTCATACTTGACTCTTTTTAATGATGATAATTCTTTAAAAGATAAATGTTGATGGAATGTAGACACTTGTAATATTTTTGATGTTGTTTCATGTTTTTACATTTCATGTTGATTCAAGTCCATTCTAATTAATTTTCATGTTTTCCAGGGCCCTTTTGCAAGGATATTTTGAATAATGTTTTAGGTCCCTTCTATATATATCAACGATGAAAGGTCCCTTCTGATGTTGGTTGATGATGTTTTCTTTCAGGTCCTTTCTGATAAACAATTGCTTGATATCAAACCGTTGCATGGTTTGTTGATTTATTGCGAATCTCCCCCTTGCTTATCTTTGTAATTGTCCTAAAGTTTGTTAAGTTTTGGATAGTGATCCTGTAAAACAAAACTAGAAAGAAAAACATGAAAAAGAATTCATATTGGCCAAACATGTTGGTTTTCCAATATGAATTCAAGTTTGTGTTGTGCCAGTTTCCTAAGTATTCACAACCAAACTATTTATTATTTTTGAACTTTTATTTTTTTATTTTTTCTGGAGGTAGGGAAGGCATATTGCTATGCTTTTCCAATACTTCAATATCGTTGTCTTCTGAAACTTTTTTCAAAACGTCTTATCTATTTATAGGCTTATGATAAAATTTAATCTATGGCCTTTAACTAGAAAAGAATTTTCTGCTTCATATATTGTCTTTATCCTTACTGCTCCACTGTCAACGCTTTATTCTATCTCATATGGCCCAAGCCAATAAGTAGTAAATTTATCTTTGAAATTTTTGAACTTAGAATCAAAAAGTAGTGTCAAGTCTCCTTTATGAAAGATTTTGTTTTTAGTGAATTTGTCATGCCATTTTTTCTTCGTTGTTCAACTAGAGATGTATGTTCCATAACTTGTTTTCTAATCTCATCTAGTTCATTTAGTTGCATGATCCTCTGTTGTTGTTCTTCTGTCAGGTCCAATCCCAATTATGCTGAAAGTTTGTATGTAGGAATCTCAAATTTAATTAGAAAAATGACTTCTTTTCCATAAACACGCTGATAGGGGCTAAATCCAATAGTGTTTTTCCATGTTATCCTATAAGGCCATGGTGCTTCATTCAACTTCTCTGACCAATCTTTTCTATGAATGTTTACTATCTTTGTCATAATATTATCAGGTACTTTTTTTGTTGATTCAACTTGTCTATTTTCCTATGGGTGGTATGCAGTTTATTTTCTATTTTAATCTTGTATTTCTCTATCAAATTTCGAACAAGCTTGGAGGTGAATAGTGTACCATGATCTGTGACAATCTACCTTACAAATCCATATCTTGAAAATATTTCTTGATAAAGAAAAGTAACTACTGCAGTTTCTGTTGCTGTGCTCAATGCTTTAGCCTCTACCCATTTTGTTACATAATCAATACATACTAAGATGTACTTCTTACCATTTGATGGTGTTGATAGGAACCACAAAGTCAAGAGCCCATTGTTCAAATGGCTCTATCAGTACTTCCGGCTTCAGTGGCATTTCATCTGAAACTATAGTTCTACATATTCTTTGGTAACTATCACATCTTTTAGCATAAGTCTTTGAATCCTTGAATAGTGATGACTGATAGTATCCTTGATTTATGACCTTGTATGATGTCCTCTTCCCTTCAAAATGACCACCACATTGTTCGTCATGACATGCTTTTAAAATATCAATGATTTCATATTCTCTTATACATTTCATAATTATAAGATCAGGTTCTGTTTAGAAGAGATCTCCATTAATCCAAGTGTATCTTGCACTGTCTCTAATTATTTTCTTTTCCTCTTTGTGAAATGTGATGGTAATATTCCAGATGATATAGAATTAGGTATATCTACAAACCATGGGGTTTTACCTGTTATATAATATAGATGCTCATTAGGGAAGTTATGTGACATGGGTATAATATCATCAGTGGAATAAAGTCTTGATAGAAAGTCTGCTACTTGGTTTTCTCTCCCTGGTCTATCTAAAATAGTGATATTAAATGCCTGCATTAACAACAACCTTCTAGTAATTCTACCATTAGTAATTGTTTTTTCATTAGATATTTAATGGCTAAAAGATCTGTATGGACAAATAATTGATAATCTATTATATAATTCCTTAATTTATTAACTGCATGGACAACAAGTAGCATTTATTTTTCTGTTACTGTGTAGTTTAATTTTGTTGGAGTTAAATTTTTGCTTATGAAATAGATGTCATATTTAAACTGATTTTATTTTTTCCCTCGAGATGGTCCTATTGTTTTGTTTGATGCATTAGTAGATATATGGAACAATGGCGACCAATTTGGTCCTCTGATAATGCGTACTATAGACAATTTTTCTATTAATTTCTCGAATGCATCTTGACAATTTGTAGTCCATTGAAACTCAATGTCTTTTGCAAGCAGTTTGAACAAGGGTAAAGCTATCTTACTGAAGTTTTATATAAATCTTCTGTAGTAGCTTTCATATCCAAAGAAAATTCTTACTTCTTTCTGTGTTTTTCGTGGCATTAAATTTACAATAACTTGTATCATTGTTGGGTCTACCTTAATTCCTGGAGAAGAAATGTGGTCTCCCAACACTATCCCTTTAGTTAAAATCATAAAACATTTTGCATTAAAATAGGATAGATGAATCCTACTTGTAATAGTTTTTGCAGTTCCTCTTTCACTATTTCTTTCATTATAGGATTCATTCTTCTTTGTGGTTATCTCACTAGCTTGATATGATCGTCAACTATTTCTTTCATTATAGGATTCATTCTTCTTTGTGGTTATCTCACTAGCTTGATATGATCGTCAATATAGATATGGTGAATACATGTCTTTAGATGAATTCCTTGCATGTATGTATAGTCCCAGGCAAACGCTTTTGAATATTTATGTAATAATGTAATTACCTGTTGTTCTTGTGATGATTGTAGATTATTACCAATGTTTAGATTCTTTCCCAGATTGATTTCAATAGCTTTGCTTTGAGAACCTGTAATTTAGTTGACAGGAAAAATTCTTTCAAATGAATTTTGCAATGATTGAAGAGTAAAAATCTCTTGAAAACATTGATTTAAAAGATTATTTGCATCTTCATATTGTGTTATTCTTAGCTGTTCAAAAATATCAAGTTCTGAGACAAAAAGATCTATTAAAGCCTTATTTTCTTCCTCTTCTCTAAAATTAAAGGCTTGATTAATGCTTAAAATAGGCTGAACGTTTTCTTGTTCATCATCAAGCCATGGTAGTAAAAAAGGATATTGAGCGGGAGGATATAGTGTAATATGTTTCCTTTCATTTCCATGTGCTTTGATCATGCTTCCTAATCTACATTTAATGAAGGCATCCACTGTGGCTAACCATGATCTGCCAAGAATTAAAGGATGGACTCCTAAATTTGTTTTTGGTTGCAAGATCTAAAAGTCTTCAAGATATTCCCATGAATCTAAAGAAAATATGATGCCCTCAGGTATTCCTTTCGGTACAACCTTAGATCTATCTCCTAGTTCTAAAATTGTAGTAGTAGGTCAGATGTTTGGAAATTTTAAATACTTCATCGTTTCTATTGTCATGACATTTATAGCAGCTCCTAGATCAATTAACGTTTCAGTAACTTAAAATTTATTTATTGAAATGGTAACCATAAGCATCCCCGGATCAATATATTTTTCAATTGTTGATTTTGTAGACATGAAACTAGTTAATTTATCAATGACTTGAATTGTGGGTGGATCTCTATTCTTTTTTCCTGTTTTATTATTGCATAATTCCTCTATTATTTTTCTATAAATTAGAATTTCCTTAATAGGTTGCAACAAAGGAATTTTTACATAAGCATTTTCTAATTCTTATAGAATATCAAATTCAGGAAAAGAAATTGGATTTTTGATTTTCTGCTCTACTAATCTCTCTAGATAAGGTGGTGTTTGAGTCATAAAATCTTTTCTTTTCTGAATTTGATTTCCTGGGTGAGATTTTTCAGATTGATCTCCTTGTTTAGTTTGCTCTTCAATGACTGGTGGAGAATCTTTGTGTAATACTTTCCCAGACCTTAAGTGGACATCTTGAATAGGAAGAATAGAATATGTAGGAAATAATGTTGTTTCTTCCATATTATATGTTGGCCCCTCCACTCTATTACTTAGATTTTCTACTAGCTAGGCTAGTAATTGAGCTGGTCTGGGTGGTGGTTGATTAGAAGGAAGCTAAAGTTGTGGAGGTCGAGTTAGTGCAAGCATTGATTGTTGTGCAAATGGATTTGATTGTGTGGACTACTAGAATTGTTGATATGGAAATGATTGTTGAGGATATGGTTGTTGATATGATGGATAAGATTGATATTATTGAGGGTAAAATTGTTGAGGAGGTTAGGCTCCATAATCATATCCTTTCCAACATTGGAAGGTTGGTTTTGGTTTTGTTGAGGAGGCCAAACCTACCATGGCATAGGAGTATTCCATGAATTCTGATATTGAAAAATTTGGGATTTTATTGAGGAAACTGTTGAGATGTACTTGCAAAACACAGTTTCCAAGTTCTTCCTAGTGCCATAAAATAAAATCCTTGAGTTTATTCTATTTGACTTGCTTGCAAATCTTTTAATGTTGGACAATTGTCTATAACATGATTTTATGTACATAGTCAATAGACATGTATATTATCCAAAGGACATTCTTGTAAAATATGTTTCTTTGTACACTTGGGACAAAGGATTGACATTGTTTGTTCTTCTTGTTGTTGTTTCTTATTTTATTTTAATACATAAAATTGTGTTCCTAGGGTGCTCAAAAGATATATTTAAAACTTTTCTACCAAAATCCCTATTTCTACTCTTGTCACTCCCCCTGCTGCAGATTTGGAAGCTTTAGAAATCACATCTCTTTTTCCTGTTTTGAATCTACCTCTTGAGTACTTTTGACATAGTTTAGCTATTTCATCAAATGGTATGTATGAAATATCTCCTTTACCATTTACATTAATAATATCAAGATACTCATCTCTTATTCATTTAAGAAAAATTGTTTTAATGGTACCATGATTTAGACAATGTTGTTTGCATTTCTGTAGGTTGTGAAGGAATTGTTCGAAATATTCCTCGAAACTCTCATCTTCTTGTTAAGATATTCTAAAAATATATTCTTTTGTATCTTTAGGCCTGCAATACGCTTGATCTTTCTTAAGAAAAAATTTCTTCATTTCATCCCAAGAAGTACTAAAGTGTTCTCATAATCCCATAAACCATTTTAATGCAGCTGCTTTAAGAGTAGCAGGAAAAAGACAAAGCTTATGTGTATAATCGGTTTAACCATAAGTTCTACATAAGATGTCAAATTCGAACATGAATGAACTAGGGCTTTTAATAGACATTCCATATAAATTTGGTAAAAATGAATGTGCAATATTCTTCATTTATAATTCTTGTTCTACAATTGCTCTAGTATCTACAATTGGAAATCTAAAAGTAGCTTCTTCATCATTTTCTTCATATTTTCTTCTTGTATGATCATATTCTCTTTTGAGATTTTCTTCTCTTTTCCCTTTTGCTTCTCTTGTATCTTCTTCTCTTCTTTTTTGCCATTCTCTTTATTGTTTCTCATATTGTAACCTTTACTCAGGAGTGAGAATGGTACTTCCTTGTCTTTCTTCTGCCATATATTTTTCAGTAGTTTCAACTATTTCAATAGAAATTTGAGATTCAACTTGTTCTATTTTTTCAAATATAGGTTGATATATTTGTTCAAGAATGGATTGATCTATTTGTTCAAGAATGGGCTAATCAATTTGATTTCTTGTTTCTCTTTGTTTTCCTATGGAAGGTATTTCTATTTGTTTTTGTTTTCTTTTCACTTCATAAGCTAACTAAGTTTGTGTTTCAACAAGAGTTAACCTTTGACCTCAACGTTTTTTTTCCTGCAACTCTTCCAAAGTTAGTTTTCCAACAACTGGTGTAGTTAATTCAAATGGAGGGAGATCTGTTTCTATCAATGGTTTAGTAGTTGGGGGGTCTTGTTTTATGTATCTACCTTTTTCATCTCTATATCTAAGCATAAATGACCATAATCAAAATCCTATCTATGTTTTTTATGTTTTTTTTCCAAATAATATTCCTAATTAGTTATATCCCAAATATGCTTCCGTGACAATGGAACCAAAAAGATCAGCTCAATTTATTGTGTAAATTAAGGCATGTATTTTACTATCAATCCAGGTTGGTAATCTGAGAAGTAAACCACAATTTATGGACTTTTGGATAAAAACTAATATAGAAAATATTTATGAGAATATAAGTGCATACTATAAATATAAATCATTCTACATAACTAGGAATGGAAATACATATTATAAATCACTCCTCACTTCTTAAAAAAAAAACTATCTAAGTCTATTCCATAAAAGCATGCATTATTGGTCAATGAAATTAGTCTATCTTAGAAAAACAAGGAAGAGTCTCTCCCAAAGAGAACTGATTGTCCTCCCTCAATAATTCTATAATTACATTGCCAATATCTATGTAAGCATGAAAGAATTTAATGAAATCATAATAACATAATCTAAGAAAGCTTGAAAGAAGTGAATCTTGTTCAGTCTTAGTCCTAGCTCACGGAGAAGAGGTTCCCTCAAAGAGACTTGGTTGTACTTCCACATTCAAGTTAATGACTAAGGCAAGCAATATTCACTTAACACATTTCACAAAATAAATTCACATTAAATATATTTACACATTGTTTACAACAAATGAATATAATGAACATGGAAAGTCAAACTAGCATATGCACAAATATAAACATGATACAACAAATTGTACTTAGCTTGGATGGGGCCCCTCCAACCTTGTTGGTAAAATGATAAAATACTCAGCTACAACAACTCATTTACTCCAACAAACACAAAGAAATCATGAAACAAAAGCTCTATCTTCAATTTTCTCAAAAATAATAAGTTTGTCTACCTACTCTAACTATGAATCCTTCTCTTTAAATAGGCAAAATGATTACCATATAGGCTAAAAAGTCTGAAAAAACCATCATTAATTTTATCCAACTTCATCAGGTCGAAGCCATCCATTAGTTAGAAGAAATTTGGAAAAATTCCAAAAAATCCTAAAACTGCCCCTTTTTAATAAGGATTTCTAGGTGACATGTCAAGTTTGACTAGCTTTTGACTGGGCTTCTATTTGGCCATTTTGACTGAGGAAATAGTTGTTCATCCATATTTGGCTTCTAATCTTTCTAAATATGTATTCAGCTTGAGCCCAAGTGTCCTGCATATATCACTTTAACAGAGCTATTACTGGAATTTACAGTTTTGTCCAAAAGTACTCTTAAAACCAATTTTTTGCAAAAATATCTAAGAATAGAAAAACATAATTTATTTACATGAATACGCATAATAAGGCCAAAATAAGGCATATATGGATGATATAAGGTGGAATATGATGGAAGTTAAATGAATTTTTAATAAGAAAAATTGATCAAAATCGAGGACCAACACCCTAGTTGTAACACCTCAATGAATCTATATTTGGTATAAAATCAACTACTAGGGATCATCAAAGGCTCAATCAGTTTGAGCTCAGTTCTAGTATAAGGGATATATATACATAACAAATCTTATCAACTCAACTAATATTGTAGGAGTAGATATTCCACTTCTCGGAGATTTATCAACTTACTCAACAAGTATTTAAGTGGTTTATCATCCTTGAGGGTAGCCACTTGGCCGTTTCTCATACTTTCAAGACATTTCTAGGTTTCTTAGCTTGTCAAGTAGTTGGTCAACCCCAATTATTTTTCTAAAGTTTTTTCATCCATAATGCAACCCACTACGAAATCATTTATCATATGTCTTAGAAAAACTAGACTAGTTTATCAACACAACCTATTTATTGGAAACCTTGATCATTACTGAGACAAGGGTGAATCAATCATCTGTCTTATTATTAATTTTCTCAAAATTAAACTTCTCTACTAAATCACACATATATTATCCAACAACGCATTAGGTCAACTCATAACCATAAACCATATAAGAAGCTAAGACAAGATAACCATGGGTTGAACAATAAACAACACATCAAAACACATCCACACAAAGAGACATGTGATATCTAGTGGTAACCTTTCATCGAGAAAAAACACCCTTGCTACCACTACACTACTTTGAATCTCTATTATGTTAAGCAATGGCCTTTTACATAGATTCAATGACTCCTATCATCTAAGAGACTCAACCTAATATGAAATCAAGTTACTCCCATCATCTATGGGACTCGATTCTATTAATCATCTCAAAAGACTATGTTCTCGCATGGATATACGAAAACCATCCATTTAAAGCCATCATGATCAATGATCCTCACCCAACTCAGATCGGACTATCCAACTACCATTAGATGGAGAATTTGTTCCTTTCACCAATACTATAGAATCACTAATACACTCTCATGAAATCACTACTCCTCTACTTTTATGTGGGCCTCATTTCATATATTTTCATACTGGATCCAAGACACTCTACTCATATCTGATTCAACTTTTTATTATGACCTTTAGTACAAAGACAACATGAACACAAATAAGAAAAACACAAATATATACCCTCCACTCTAGAAAATAGTGGCCACAATATATGCATCAAATCAAAATAACATAATCACCAATAGAAAAAATAAAACTCACACACAACCATAACATAAAAACCTCACCCCAAAATATATGTTTTGTGTAATGCAATCAGCAACATAAAACACAATGGATATTTACCAAATGAACTAGCAACACCTACAAAACAAATATGAAGAGTCACAAACATGGAGATATAACAAGCTATCCATCTCTACCAACAAATTCTACTACAACTCTCTACATATTTGATCTACAATTTAAAGTTATGTTTGAATCCTCTACAAAAACCATTTGTTCTGCTCACTCCTCTGCCATCTACATCACCTCTATAAGCTATCTTTACTTTGCAATCAAGCCTATAGCTTTCTTCCTCTTCTATAATCTTCTCACACACTATAATACTTGAAGAAACCATGCACAAATCCAAAGTGAAGAATATAAAACATACAAGGTGAATTTCACTTTGGACTTAGCTCAAGATTGCACAAAGTTTACCAAATCAAGCCATTATCATCAATACTTGTGCACTTGAGGCGTTAACATCATTGGAGGGAATTTTCAAACCATTTGTGACCTTATTCAATTCCTTGGGAATTTCCATGTCAAAATACATCTGATGTGGGCGAATAATCTAGAGGAAAATCTCTCCAAAATGGACTAACATTTTGCTTTCTCCTATGGATTGTGTTATAACTCTTTTCTCCAAGCCATGGCTAGTGTTAGTAATGTTCTATTGCCAACTGACACACTTTGTTATACATCCTTTTTTCTTCTTTCCCATAGTGTCTACCAACATAAAATTAGGAGGATGTCAAGGATACATTCCTCATCTTCTATAAGTAATTCTCGATCACGACACTAAGCATAAGCCCCTAAACAAAGGAAAAAAACACATAAAACTCATATCATACAGTAGATGACCTCCATCTAATAGTATAACTCTTCCAGAGATTGCCTATAATATCTATAACCTATAGGACCTCCTGCACCTATAGTGTTTAAACAAATCTCATCAATGTCATCACCAAAAAGTTGACATCAATGTCAACACCCACCAACACACTATTGCAACAGCTCATCTTCTAATTCCTACAATATGTCAAAATAACATAAGCACCAGAAACACGTCAACAAATGATTTTTTATGTGATTTTGCCGAAATTATTTTCTAAACAAGATTATGGATCACAGAATTATAAATTCCTTAAATGAGGAATCATCAACTATTCTAATACCATCATCTTACCATCATGAGTGTGACATCATAAGGTTAACAACAATTCCAATACAATCATCTCAATGTCAACTCAACCATATGCAACCATGCTACAAGAATGGCATCAATACATTAGCTAGATCATCATATGGTTCAAATCAGTGCCAACATATGCTAGTCACCATCGTGAAACCAATTCCGATATCAACTAGCCTACCATAATGCCAACAATCCCCCCTTTTGGCATTGATGGAAGCCACATACAAACTCCAGACCATCATCTCAACCATCACTCCCCTTTTGACATCAATGGAAAAGGGTCAACGCCATATAATAAGGCAACAAAAACTAAAGAAAACACTTGTGGAACTGACCTCCAAATTCCTAAATAATAATGCACATCGACCAGTCATCATACTCTTCATATTAGCAACATGCAACATATAATCCAATCAACCTTTAGCAACAACAATATGGCAACATGAGGAAACCATAAGCAACATGAAGCATATAGGGCACCAACCTAACTCTCCATAGAAAACACATATCAATAACATCAATGACCATAGTTTAGCTATTTCATAATATGGTATGTATGAAATATCTCCTTTACCCTTTACATTAAGAATATAAAGATACTCATCCCTTATTCATTTAAGAAAAAATGTTCTAATGGTACCACGATTTAGAGAATGTTGTTTGCATTTCTGTAGGTTGTAAAGGAATTGTTCGAAATATTCCTCGAAACTCTCATCTTCTTGTTAATACATTCTAAAAATATATTCTTTTGTATCTTTAGGCCTGCAATAGGCTTGATCTTTCTTAAGAAAAATTTTCTTAATTTCGTCCCAAGAAGTACTAGAGTGTTTTCATAATCCCATAAACCATTTTAATGCAGCTGCTTTAAGAGTAGCAGGAAAAAGACAAATCTTATGTGTATCATCGGTTTAACCATAAGTTCTACATAAGATGTCAAATTCAAACATGAATGAACTAAGGATTTCAGTAGAAATTCCATATAAATTTGGTAAAACTAAAGGTGGAATATTCTTCATTTTTACTTCTTCTTCTACAATTTCTCTAGTATCTACAATTGGAAATCTAAAAGTAGCTTCTTCATCATTTTCTTCATCCTGTCTTCTTCTATGATCATATTCTCTTTTGAGATTTTCTTATCTTTTCCTTTTTGCTTCTCTTCTTGTCTCTTCTTCTATTCTTTTTTTCCAATCTCTTTGTTGTTTATCATATTGTAACCTTTGCTCATGAGTGAGGATGGTAGTTCCCTGCCCTTCTTCTGCCATATATTTTTCAGTAGTTTCAACTATTTCAATAGAAATTTGCAATTCAACTTGTTCTATTTCTTCAAAGATAGGTTGATCTATTTGTTCAAGAATGGATTGATCTATTTGTTCAATAATGGGCTAATCAATTTGATTTCTTGTTTCCCTTTGTTTTCCTATGTAAGCTATTTCTATTTGTTTTTGTTTTCTTTTCACTTCATAAGCTAACAAAGTTTGTCTTTCAACAAGAGTTAACCTTTGTCCTGAACGTTTTTTTTTCCTCCAACTCTTCCAAAGTTGGTTTTCCAACAACTGGTGTAGTTAATTCAAATGGAGGTAGATCTACTTCGACCAATGATTTAGTAGTTGGGGGGTCTTGTTTTACGTATCTACCCTTTTCATCTCTATATCTAAGCATAGATGACCATAATGAAAAATCGTATCTATGTTTTTCATGTTTTTTTTTGCAAATAATATTCCTAATTAGTTATATGCCAAATATGCTTCCCTCACAATGGCACCAAAAAGGTCAGCTCAATTTATTGTGTAAATTAAGGCATGCATTTTACTATCAATCCAGGTTGGTAATCTGAGAAGTAAACCACAATTTATGGACTTTTGGATAAAAACTAATATAGAAAGTAGTTATGAGAATAGAAGTTCATATTATAAATATAAATTATTATACATAACTAAGAATGGAAATACATATTATAAATCACTCCTAACATCTTAAAAAAAACTAAGTCTATTCCATAAAAGCATGCATTATTGGTCAATGAAATTAGTCTATCTTAGAAAAACAAGGAAGAGGCTCTCCCAAGGAGAACTGATTGTCCTCCCTCAACAATTCTATAATTAACTTGCCAATATCTATGTAAGCATGAAAGAATGTAATGAAATCATAATAACTTAATCTAAGAAAGCTTGAAAGAAGTGAATTTTGTTCAGTCTTAGTCCTAGCTAACGGAGAAGAGGCTCCCTCCAAGAGATGTGGTTGTCTTTCCACATTCAAGTTAATCACTAAGGGAAACAATCTTCACTTAACACATTTCATAAAATAAATTCACATTAAATATATTTACACATTGTTTACAACAAATGAATATAATGAACATGGAAAGTCAAACTAGCATATGCACAAATATAAACATGATACAACAAAGTGTACTTAGCTTGGATGGGGGCCCTCCAACCTTGTTGGTAAAATGATAAAATACTTAGATACAACAACTCATTTACTCAAAAAAACACAAAGAAATCATGAAACAAAAGCTCTATCTTCAATTTTCTAAAAAATAATAAGTTTGTCTACCTACTCTAACTATGAATCTTTCCCTTTAAATAGGCAAAATGGTTACGATAAAAGCTAGAAATTCTGGAAAAACCATCATTAATTTTATCCAATTTCATGAGGTTGAAGCCATCCATTAGTTAGAAGAAATCTGGAAAAATTCCAAAAAGTCCTAAAACTGCCCCTTTTTAATAAGGATTTCTAGGTGACATGTCAAGTTTGACTAGCTTTGACTGGGCTTCTATTTGGCCATTTTGATTGAGGCAATAGTTGTTCATCCATATTTGGTTCCTAATATTTCTCAATATGTATTCAGATTGAGCCCAAGTGTCTTGCATATATCACTTTAACGGAGCTATTACTGGAATTTCCAGTTTTCTCCAAAAGTACTCTTAAAACCAATTTTTTGCAAAAATATCTAAAAATTGAAAAACATAATTTATTTACTTGAATATGCATAATAAGGTCAAAATAAGGCATATATGGATGACATAAGGTGGAATATGATGGAAGTTAAATGAATTTTTAATAAGAAAAATTGATCAAAATCGAGGACCAACACCCTAGTTGTAACACCTCAATGAATCTATATTTGGTATAAAATCAACTTCTAGGGCTCATCAAAGGCTCAATCAGTTTGAGGTCAGTTCTAGTATAAGGGATATATATACATAACAAATTTTATGAACTCAACTAATTTGTAGGAGTAGATATTCCACTTCTAGGAGATTTATCAACTTACTCAACAAGTATTCAAGTGGTTTATCATCCTTGAGGGTAGCCACTTGGCCGTTTCTCATACTTTCAAGAAATTTCAAGGTTTCTTAGCCTGTCAAGTAGCTGGTCAACCACAATTATTCTTCTAAAGGTTTTTCATCCATAATGCAACCCACTACGCAATGTTTTATCATCTTCCTTAGAAAACCCCAGACTAGTTTATCAACACCAACTATTTATTGGAAACCTTGACCATTACTGAGACGGGGGCAAATCAATCATCGGTCTTATTATTGATTTTCTCAAAATTAAACTTCTCTACTAAATCAAACATATATTATCGAACAACGCATTAGGTCAATTCATAAGCATAAACCATATAAGAAGCTAAAACAAGATAACCATGGGTTGAACAATAAACAACACGTCTCACACAAAGAGACATATGATATCTAGTGGTGACCTTTCATCGAGAAAAAACACCCTTGCTACCACTGCACTACGTTGAATCTCTATTATGTTAATCAATGGACTTTTACATAGATTCATTGACTCCCATCATCTAAGAGACTCAACCTAATATGAAATCAAGTTACTCCCATCATCTATGAGACTCGATTCTATTAATCATCTCGAAAGATTATGTTCTCGCATGGATATACGAAAACCATCCATTTAAAGTCACCATGATCAATGATCCTCACCCAACTCAGATCAAACTATCGAACTACCATTAGATGGAGAATTTGTTCGTTTCACCAATACTATAGAATCACTAATACACTCTCATGAAATAACTACTCCTCTACTTTTATTTGGGCCTCATTTCATATATTTTCATACTGGATCCAAGACACTCTACTCATCTCTAATTAAAATTTGTATTATGACCTTTAGTACAAAGACAACATCAACACAAATAACAAAACCACAAACATATACCCTCCACTCCAGCAAATAGTGGCCACAATATATGCATCAAATCGAAATAACATATTCACCAATAGAAAAAATAAAACTCACACACAACCATAACATAAAAACCTCACCCCAAAATATATTTTTTGTGTAATGCAATCAACAACATAAAACACAGTCGATATTTACCAAATGAACTAGCAACACCTACAAAACAACTATGAAGAGTCACAAACTTGGAGATATAACAAGCTATCCATCTCTACCAACAAATTCTACTACAACTCTCTACATATTTGATCTACAATTTAAAGTTATGTTTGAATCCTCTACAGAAACCATTTGTTCTGCTCACTCCTCTGTCATCTACATCACCTCTATAAGCTATCTTTACTTTGCAATCAAGCCTATAGCTTTCTTCCTCTTCTATAATATTCTCACACACTATAATACTTGAAGAAACCATGTAGAACTCCAAAGTGAAGAATATGAAACATACAAGGTGAATTGCACTTTAGACTTAGCTCAAGATTGCACAAAGTTTACAAATCAAACCATTATCATCAATACTTGTGCACTTGAGGCGTTAACATCATTGGAGGAAATTTTCAAACCATTTATGACCTTATCCAATTCATTCAGAAGCTCTTGGGAATTTCCATGTCAAAATACCTCTGATGTGGGCGAATAATCCAAAGGAAAATCTCTCCAAAATGGACTAACATTTTTCTTTCTTCTATGGATTGTGTTATAACTCTTTTCTCCAAGCCACGGCTAGTGTTAGTAATGTTCTATTGCCAACTGACACACTTTGTTACACTTCCTTTTCTCTTCTTCCCCATAGTGTCTACCAACATAAATTCAGGAGGATGTCAAGGATACATTGCTCATCTTCTATAAGTAATTCTCAATCATGAAACTGAGCATAAGTCCCTAAACAAAGGAAGAAAACTCATAAAACTCATATCATATAGTAGATTACCTCCATTTAATAGTAGAACTCTTCCAGAGATTGTCTATAATATCTATAACCTATAGGACCTCCTGCACCTATAGTGTTTAAACAAATCTCATCAATGTCATCACCAAAGAGTTTACATCAATGTCAATACCCACCAACACACTATTGTAATAACTCATCTTCTAATTCCTACACTATGTCATTAAAAAGAACATAAGCACCACTAGAAAATGAGGAATCAACAACTATTCTAATACCATCATCTTACCATCATGAGTGTGACATCATAAGGTTAACAACAATTCCAATACAATCATCTCAATGTCCACTCAACCATATGCAACCATGCTACAAGAATGGCATCAATACATTAGCTAGATCATCATATGGTTGACATCAGTGCCAACATATGCTAGTTACCATCATGAAATCCATTCCAATATCAACTAGCCTACCATAATGCCAACAATCCCCCCTTTTGGCATTGATGGAAGCCACATACAAACTCCAGAACATCATCTCAACCATCACTCCCCTTTTGACATCAATGGAAAAGGGTCAACACCATATAATAAGGCATCAAAAACTGAAGAAAACAATTGTGGAACTAACCTCCAAATTCCTGAATGATAATGCACATCAAAAAATCATCATACTCTTCATATTAGAAACATGCAACATATGAAACAATGAAAATTAAGAGAAGCATATCATCAAACATCTTCACTTTAACATTAGTAGTAGCAAGCAGCATATAATCCAATCAACCTTTAGCAACAACAATATGCCAACATGAGGAAACCATAAGCAACATGAAGCATATAAGGCACCAACCTAACTCTCCATAGAAAACACATATCAATAACATCAATGACCATAATTTAGCTATTTCATCAAATGGTATGTATGAAATATCTCCTTTACCCTTTACATTAATAATATCAAGATACTCATCTCTTATTCATTTAAGAAAAAATGTTCTAATGGTACCATGATTTAGAGAATGTTGTTTGCATTTTTGTAGGTTGTAAAGGAATTGTTCGAAACATTACTCAAAACTCTCATCTTCTTGTTAAGACATTCTAAAAATATATTCTTTTATATCCTTAGGCCTGTAATAGGCTTGATCTTTCTTAAGAAAAAAATCTTCATTTCGTCCCAAGAAGTACTAGACTGTTCTCATAATCCCATAAACCATTTTAATGCAGCTACTTTAAGAGTAGCAGGAAAAAGACAAAGCTTATGTGTATCATCAATTTAACCATAAGTTCTACATAAGATGTCAAATTCGAACATGAATGAACTAGGGCTTTCAATAGACATTCCATATAAATTTGGTAAAACTGAAGGTGGAATATTCTTCATTTTTACTTCTTCTTCTGCAATTTATCTAGTATATACAATTGGAAATCTAAAAGTAGCTTCTTCATCATTTTCTTCATCTTGTCTTCTTGTATGATCATATTCGATTTTGAGATTTTCTTCTCTTTTCCTTTTTGCTTCTCTTCTTGTCTCTTCTTCTATTCTTTTTGCCATTCTCTTTGTTGTTTCTCATATTGTAACATTTTCTCAGGAGTGAGGATGGTAGTTCCTTGCCCTTCTTCTGCCATATATTTTTCAGTAGTTTCAACTATTTCAATAGAAATTTGAGATTCAACTTGTTCTATTTTTTCAAAGATAGGTTGATCTATTTGTTCAAGAATGGATTGATCTTTGTTCAAGAATGGGCTAATCAAATTGATTTCCTGTTTCTCTTTGTTTTCCTATGGAAGGTATTTCTATTTGTTTTTGTTTTCTTTTCACTTCATAAGATAACAAAGTTTTTCTTTCAACAAGAGTTAACCTTTGTCCTAAACGTTTTTTTTTCTCCAACTCTTCCAAAGTTGGTTTTCCAACAACTGGTGTATTTAATTCAAATGGAGGGAGATCTTCTTCTACCAATGGTTTAGTAGTTGGGGGGTCTTGTTTTATGTATCTACCCTTTTCATCTCTATATCTAAGCATAAATGACCATAATGAAAAATGCTATCTATGTTTTTTTTCCAAATAATATTCCTAATTAGTTATATCCCAAATATGCTTCCTTGACAATGGCACCAAAAAGCTGAGCTCAATTTATTGTGTAAATTAAGGCATGTATTTTACTATCAATCCAGGTTGGTAATATGAGAAGTAAACCAAAATTTATGGACTTTTGGATAAAAACTAATATAGAAAGTAGTTATCAGAATAGAAGTGCATATTATAAATATAAATTATTCTACATAACTGAGAATGGAAATACATATTATAAATCACTCCTCACATCTAAAAAAAAACTATCTAAGTCTATTCCATTAAAGCATGCATTATTGGTCAATGGAATTAGTCTATCTTAGAAAAAAAAGGAAGAGGCTCTCCCAAAGAGAATTGATTGTCCTCCCTCAATAATTCTATAATTACATTGCCAATATCTATTTAAGCATGAAAGAATGTAATGAAATCATAATAACTTAATCTAAGAAAGCTTGAAAGAAGTGAATCTTGTTCAGTCTTAGTCCTAGCTCATGGAGAAGAGGCTCCCTCAAAGAGACCTGGTTGTCCTTCCACATTCAAGTTAATCACTAAGGGAAGAAATCTTCACTTAACACATTTCATAAAATAAATTCACATTAAATTATTTCAACATTGTTTACAACAAATGAATTAATGAACATGGAAAGTCAAAGTAGCATACGCCACCAATATAAACTGATAACACAAAGTTGTACTTAGCTGGGTGGGGGGACCTCAACCTTGTTTAGGTAAAATGATAAAATACTAAGGCTACAAAAACTTCATTTATCAACAAACCACATCGGTGCTCGCGAAATCATGAAACAAAAGCTCTATCTCAATTTTCTAAAAAGTAATAAGTTTGTCTACCTACTCTAACTATGAATCCTTCTCTTTAAATAGGCGAAATGATTACCATATAAGCTAAAAAGTCTGAAAAAACCATCATTAATTTTATCCAACTTCATCAGGTAAGCCATCCATTAGTTAGAAGAAGTCTGGAAAAATTCCAAAAAATCCTAAAACTGCCCCTTTTTAATAAGGATTTCTAGGTGACATGTCAAGTTTGACTAGCTTCGACTAGGCTTCTATTTGGCCATTTTGACTGAGGCAATAGTTGTTCATCCATATTTGGTTCCTAATCTTTATAAATATGTATTCAGCTTGAGCCCATGTGTCCTGCATATATCACTTTAACAGAGCTATTACTGGAATTTCCAGTTTTGTCCAAAAGTACTCTTAAAACCAATTTTTTGCAAAAATATCTAAAAATTGAAAAACATAATTTATTTACTTGAATATGCATAATAAGGTCAAAATAAGGCATATATCGATGATATAAGGTGGAATATGATGGAAGTTAAATGAATTTTTAAAAAGAAAAATTGATCAAAATCGAGGACCAACACCCTAGTTGTAACACCTCAATGAATCTATATTTCGTATAGAATCAACTACTAGGACTCATCAAAGGCTCAATTAGGTTTATAGTATAGGCCAAGTAATATATAATATATATATATATATATTATATATTATATATTATACTATATATATTTAACAAATTTTATCAATCAACTAATACTGTAGGAGATAATATTCCACTTCTAGGAGATCTTTATTACTTCAACAAGTATTGTGGTTTATCATCCTTGAGGGTAGCTACTTGGCCGTTTCTCATACTTTCAAGAAATTTCAAGGTTTCTTAGCCTGTCAAGTAGTCGGTCAACCCCAATTATTTTTCTAAAGGTTTTTCATCTGTAATGCAACCCACTACGTAAGCGTTTATCATCTGTCTTCGAAAACGCTAGACTAGTTTATCAACACCAACTATTTATTGGAAACCTTGATCATTACTGAGATGGGGGTGAATCAATCATCTGTCTTATTATTAATTTTCTCAAAATTTAACTTCTCTACTAAATCACACATATATTATCCAGCAACGCATTAGGTCAACTCATAACCATAAACCATATAAGAAGCTAAAACAAGATAACCATGGATTGAACAATAAACAACACATCAATACATGTCCACACAAAGAGACATATGATATCTAGTGGTAACCTTTCATCGAGAAAAAACACCCTTGCTACCACTACACTACTTTGAATCTCTATTATGTTAAGCAATGGCCTTTTACATAGATTCATTGACTCCCATCATCTAAGAGACTCAACCTAATATGAAATCAAGTTACTCCCATCATCTATGAGAATAGATTATATTAATCATCTCAAAAGACTATGTTCTCGCATGGATATATGAAAACCATCCATTTAAAGCCACCATGATCAACGATCCTCACCCAATTCAGATCGAACTATCCAACTACCATTAGATGGAGAATTTGTTCCTTTCACCAGTACTATAGAATCACTGATACACTCTCATGAAATCACTACTCCTCTACTTTTATGTGGGCCTCATTTCATATATTTTCATACTGGATCCAAGACACTCTACTCATCTCTCATTCAACTTTGTATTATGACCTTTAGTACAAAGACAACATCAACACAAATAAGAAAAAGACAAACATATACCCTCCACTCTAGCAAAGAGTGGCCACAATATATGCATCAAATCGAAATAACATAATCACCAATAGAAAAAATAAAACTCACACACAACCATAACATAAAAACCTCACACCAAAATATATGTTTTATGTAATGAAATCAACAACATAAAACACAATGGATATTTACCAAATGAACTAGAAACACCTACAAAACAAATATGAAGAGTCACAAACTTGGAGATATAACAAGAAATCCATCTCTACCAACAAATTCTAATTACAATTCTCTACATATTTGATCTACAATCTAAGGTTATGTTTTGAATCCTCTACAACAACCATTTATTTCCTGCTCACTCCTCTGCCATCTACATCCACTCTCTAAGCTATCTTTAATTTGCAATCAAGCTATAGCTTTCTTCCTCTTCTATAATCTTCTCACACACTATAATACTTGAAGAAACCATGCACAAATCCAAAGTGAAAAATATAAAACATACAAGGTGAATTGCACTTTAGACTTAGCTCAAGATTGCACAAAGCTTACCAAATCAAGCCATTATCACCAATACTTGTGGACTTGAGGCGTTAACATCATTGGAGGAAATTTTCAAACCATTTATGTCCTTATTCAATTCATTTAGAAGCTCTTGGGAATTTCCATGTCAAAATACATCTGACGTGGCAAATAATCCAGAGGAAAATCTCTCCAAAATGGACTAACATTTTGCTTTCTTATGTGGATTGTGTTATAACTCTTTTCTCCAAGCCATGGCTAGTGTTAGTAATGTTCTATTGCCAACTGACACACTTTGTTACACATCGTTTTCTCTTATTCCCAATAGTTTCTACCAACATAAATTTAGGAGGATGTCAAAGATACATTCCTCATCTTCTATAAGTAATTCTTGATCATGACACTGAGCATAAGTCCCTAAACAAAGGAAAAAAACTCATAAAACTCATATCATATAGTAGATGACTTCCATATAATAGTAAAAATCTTCCAGAGATTGTCTATGATATCTATAATCTATAGGACCTCCTGCACCTATAGTGTTTAAACAAATCTCATCAATGTCATCACCAAAGAGTTGATATCAATGTCAATACCCACCAACACACTATTATAACAGCTCATCTTCTAGTTCCTACACTGTGTCATTAAAAAGAACATAAGCACCACTAGAAAATTAGGAATCATCAACTATTCTAATACCATCATCTTACCATCATGAGTGTGACATCATAAGGTTAACAATAATTCCAATACAATCATCTCAATGTCAACTCAACCATATCCAACCATCCTACAAGAATGGCATCAATACATTAGCTAGATCATCATATGTTCGACATGAGTGCCAACATATGCTAGTCACCATCATGAAACCAATTCCAATATCAACTAGCCTACCATAATGCCAACAATCCCCCCTTTTGGCATTAATGGAAGCCACATACAAACTCGAGACCATCATCTCAACCATCACTCCCCATTTGACATCAATGAAAAAGGGTCAACGCCATATAATAAGGTAACAAAAACTGAAGAAAACACTTGTGGAACTGAACTCCAAGTTCCTGAATAATAATGCACATCAACCAATCATCATACTCTTCATATTAGCAACATGCAACATATGAAACAATGAAAATTAAGAGAAGCATATCATCAAACATCCTCACTTTAACATTAGTAGTAGCAAACAACATATAATCCAATCAACCTTTAGCAACAACAATATGCCAACATGAGGAAACCATAAGCAACATGAAGCATATAAGGCACCAACCTAACACTCCATAGAAAACACATACCAATAACATCAATGACCATCATCAACCTCTCTGCTCATATAGTGAGGTCAAGAACCCAACAATCATAACATAGTATGAATCACATCGTCACAAAATGTATGGCTAAAGTACCTGAGCAAATGGATGCTCCCCTTGGACACATGCCATCTCATAGATTATCCTTGCTTCCTTTTCACAATTAAAAGCACTAGGTGGAAAAAGAATCCAGATGACCATTATTATATGACATATAACATTGTACATAGATGGATATAGTAGCAACATAAGACCCCATACATGACCATAACATACCTCATGAATATATGCCCCAATGATATTTACAAGACAAGTACATGGCTCTATGAGCATTATTCAGGGATTTTAGAATGAATACAAGGCTTCTATTATCATCTCTTACGAACTGATGACTCAAATACATGACACATAATTATTGTTGCATCATCATTAGCCCATATAAGTGGTTGCAATAAGACTCTATAAGACTCCTTGATAACATACCAATTGCCATGGTGACCCAACTTACTAAGATTTGGACTCTCAAGTAACATAACATGATGAAACACTAACAATAGATGGTTGTAATAATGATCTTATTATAGCTCAGACATGTCTGGTTTGTTTCTCATGTCATCTCTATGAATCCTGTACCAAGATCTTATTATGTGCATGGTTCTAGAACTATTCAACCAACTCTGAGTGAAAACCAAAAACATATATATGACTAAAAAATTTGCTCTTTTTCACTCAAATAAAAACATATAAAATCATGTACAATGACTAAGTGAAAAAAGATGAAGAAAATGTCAAATATCATATGTAAATTTCATACCATGCATATCTCCATTTGAGTTCAATATACCTCTAAAAGGCATGTTGATCCTGTGGGCCTAAAATGTGCATGATGCTAAAATGATCTCATCATTTCTTGCTACCAAATGCTCCCCCTGAGGTTATGCATCTCTCACGAAGTCTAGAATCCTATTTAGATATGTAGAAATAATCATGGACTATAGGTGGTGTTTCTCTTCACTATTTGGAGAGTTGTTACTCCTTATTTCTCCACATGGTCTTGGGCTATCTCTTTTCTTCCTTCACTGGATTTATGCTACCTACATTCTATTTATACTACTCTTGACAATTTTTCCTTCAATAACAGGCTAACATGCAATCTCTTACCATATGGCCAAAATTATGGCATCTATAACACTCCACATGGCCAAGATATGAAGCAACAAGATCAAATCTCTTGCTTCTCATGCAATATCTATACCTTGTATGCAATGTGATTCTCCTCCATTGGTTATATTTTAAATTAATTGCTTTGTGGCCAAACAGGTTACATGAATAACAATAACCATAAAAAGAATGATTATACATGTTGGCCAATCTCCTTAGATGCTAATAGTGTTTTAAGCTCCTCTAATTGGGTCTATACATTTTATCCTTGTGGTTGGCTACAACATGTCTAAGCTTGTGACAACTATAACATTCTACCTTATGGACAAAAGGAAGAAAGGTATTTTGGTTGCTTTAAAATTGTGTAGATATACCACAATCCTCTCATGGAGAAAAATATATTCTAAATGTAGGTTCTCTTTGATTTTTCCTTTTCGAATGTTTTTGGTTTCTTTCTTTGCTATTTTTCTATTGGCATTGTTTTCTATAGGTTCTTTTGCTTCTTCTTTGGCGTTTTTAGCTACATGCAAATTAGACACATCCTTTTGAAATCCAAGACCAGATTTATCCAATGGTGATATGTGGATCTTAATCAAATTCTCCAAGGCGATAGTTCTATTATCCATCTTCTGTTGCTTTCTCAAAGACATCACTTTATCTTCTAATTTCTCACATTGATATTCTTTTTTCTTGGTATTATTTTCTCATTCCTTGCTCAACTCTTTTTGGTTCTACCAATTTAAACTTTAAGCTCATAATCTCCTCCTTCAACTTGACCTCCTTATCATCAGATATATGTAATAATTTTATTGATCATTGAATGAAACTATTAGTCTAGAAATCTCATCCCTAATACCCTTGATATCTTTCTCATATTTACTAGGAACTTCAGCATGACCAAAATATGAATCGTCAAAATCATAACTTAATATAAAATCATTATTATTATAAATTTGGCTTCAATATTTTCTGATTCCTTCTCATCGCGAGCTGAATCTTTTGCAATAGGAGGATGAAGGTATTTTTACTGATCTTCTTGATTTTGAAAGCCCTTATTCGTATTGTTTTTCATGTTCTTCTTCTAGTTGCTCTTCTTCTAATTCTCCTTATTACTACGTACGTACCATCTCAAGTATGAACTCTAACATTTCCCACATTTGTTTGGCATATTTCAACCCTACTAGCTTCTTCAAATCATTATCATGAAGATTCTTGTAGTTTATGCATTTAGCATGTACATCCTACTACAAAACTTTAGGTGCAATTGGACCCTTGCCACACGCTTCACAAACTTATCTCCAAATGTTAGATCCACAAGACAAAAAATGTGACTTAACATTTTTGTTATACATTGAAATTTGCAACAACAAGGACAACCATAGCTTGAGAAGTACTTTTGAAAAAAAAAATCTATTCCAACAAACATCATTTGTACTCTCCAATGATCAAGCCTCAACCAAGAGCCTCACTGTAATACCGGTTTTTAGAAACCTTAAGCACTAATGTCACATATTATCATTTTTTTCCAAATAAAACTTCTGTACTAGAGTGCACATATATTAATCAAAAACAAATTAGGCTATCTCATAAACATAAAGCATATAAGAAACTAAAACAATATAACCATTAGAGATAGAATAAACAACACATCAAAACACATTCACACAAGGAGACACAAGATATCTGGTGGAAACCCTTCCTAAAGAGAAACCACCCTTGTTGTTGTTGCATTGTTATGAATCTCTATTATGCTAAGAAGTGGTAACTAACTTAGATTTTCTCACTCTCATCAGCTAAGAGACTTGACCTCATATACAATCGACTGACTCCCATCATCGAAGAGACTTGATTCCACTATTGGACTCATATCAAGAGTGCACAAAGTTGACCAAATCAATCCATTATCATCACTACTTGTGCACTTAAGTTGTTGACATCATTGCAAGACTTTTTTTAAACAATTCTCAACCTTATTCAATTAATTTAGAAGCTTATGGTAATTTCCATGTCTAAATACATCTGATGTGCATGCGTAATATGTAAAGGATCTCTCTAAAACAAAGTAACACTTTCATTTATTTTTGGATTGTGTTATAAATCTTTCCTCCAAGCCATTTCTAGTGTTATTAATGCTTTTCGGCCCACTGATAGACTATGTTACAACTCATTCTCCCTTCTTCCTCATAGTTTTTTCTAACCAAACTTTAGGAGGGTGTCCATGGCATCTTGATCATATTCTACAAGAAATTTCTCATCATGAGGCTAAGAATAAGTCGCTAAACAAAGAAATCAAACTCATAAAACTCATATCCTATAGTAGATTATAGTAATCTAGTAATACAACTCTTCCAAAGCTTTTCCACCATCTCTAGCATCTCTAGGACCCACTACACCTCTAGCATCCAAGAAAATCACATCAATGTCATCGCCAAAGATTTGAAATCAATTAAAATACATGCCAACACATTGCTGCAACAACTCATCTTCCAATTCCTACACTAGGTCATGAACAAGAACATAAACACCAATGGCACATGATGAACCATCAACACTAATAATTCCATCATCTGACCATCATGAGAGTGATATCTTAAGGTTTACATCAATGCCAACACAATCAATTCAATGTCAACTCAACTAGTTGCAACTCTGCTACAAGAATGGTATCAATACATTAGCTAGATCATAGGTTTGACATCAATGCCAAAATATGCTAGCTACCATCATGAAACCAATTCCAACATGAACTATCTTACCATAATTCCAACACTATCACCGAAGTGTGATAACTCCACTGAACTCTATTTCACCAATCAGTTCACAAGCACACTCATAGGCATAAATAATAATAGGGAACACATGATTTCATATACAATATATTTTTGGAAAATTCACATTGATTCTTGATTCAAGTTTTGTGTTATTTTTCTAGTGATATTTCTATTTCTTGCCTAATCTACGCCCCTTCTTGTAGAATAACCCCTCCTCCTCAAATCACTTACATCTCAACCATTGTCTCCAATCAGTCTCCTTCCCTCTTGTAGATAACCATGCATGTTCATCATTCCCATGTCTCTAAGTGAATCAATATTGTATTCTCATCCTTAACTCATGAAGCCCATTCCTTTAATTCAATGTTGTCCTAGTGGTGCCATAAGTCCATCAGGGAGATAGGTGGTGTAATAAATATAGTGTTCTTAGTTTACAAGAAACTCCTCCTCCTTCCTCTAAATCCATGTCCACTTCCTTCAACCAACTAATTTGTTAAAATTCCACATTATTTACATGAATGGTTATTCATAGAAATATTTACAAGAGGGATTAATGAAAAGGGTTGCAAAAATTATGATGTTATTAGCTTAAGATAGTGAGTAGCCTATTTAGAACTTATGTAAAAATATTTACATATTTGATAGAAAAGGATAAAGAAAAAAAATTATGGATGAATTAAATTAAATTAAATTCTACAAGGAATACAAGAAAATATTAATTCTTACAATGATAATCTATGTATTGTTAAACATTGGGAATCTGATGGTAATGTTGGTTACATAAAATTCTTACAATTGAAAATAAATTACAATTGCATGTAAAAAAAAAAAAAAAATAACAGAGTATTCTACTATTGATAAAAACAAATTGCAACTAATGATAATAAGTTAAATGAACTATTCAACTAACTAATATCTATCTAAAAATAAATACAATTATTTTCTAAAAAGTGTGTTCCAAGGTAGAAATCTATTCACAAAAAGTGATGTATGTGCACAACCAATACGTGAAATATATACTAAGTATATCAAATTGATAGATACATGAAATGGAATTACATGTATGGAAATAAACAATATTCACAAATATATATTATATATATTATATATATATATATATATATATATATATATAGTATATATGTATATATATATGGAGTGGCCCTTACTCTCCAATGAGTTGTTGATTGTAAAGAAATACTCCACATAATCAAGAGATCACAAATTGTTGTCTCTTTTATTCGAAAAGGAAATAATAACATTACCAAAACATTAAATGTTACTCAATTTGATTTTATAATTCTTAAACAAAAATAATGTACTAACTAACACAACTACCTTCTAAAACATCTATTCACAATATCATTTAAATTGCATTCTTTAGTTCCCATCTTCATCCTATTTCCTAGCCTCATAGTCTAAGTCGTATGAAGTAGTGGAAGAAAGATATCCTAAGGGTTGATCTAGAAAGAAAATTAGTAATCAATAAGTATACATATTTTAAAATTTAAAAGTCTTTGTTAGTGATTGAAGTTTCAATAGCATTGATTTTGATTTTTAGATTTCACTTCACTACATAAAGTGTTTGTAATATGGTTGTATGTTGAAATTCTAAGGTTAGTGCAGTAGAATACAATTTTCTATCATGAAATTACTTCATAATGATTTTCAACTAGTATTTTATGCCATAACTATTATTGAGTAATTACACGTCAAGAAACCTCAACATAAATGTAGTGCAAATAGAAAATTGCATAGAAATATAGCAATGCAGAAAAGGGAAAAAAACCCTGTGGGCTACACAAAGATGCAAATCCCCAAGAAAAATAGGTTTTTTCCAAAAAATAATTTATATCTAAAAATGTAAATTGAGAACACTAAAAGTAGATGGAAAAACACCAAACATAGCTGAAACAATAGTCACCATGGTTTTGAATTACCAGACTAGTGGAGTCACCATTTGTTACTATGGGAATTCTTAGTATCTCTACCAAAAATGCTTCACTTAAGTCATTGGTGACAAGTTACCCTAAAAATAGAAAATGGATGCTTCTATGCTTTAGATATGCAATAAAATGTGAGAAAAACTTGCAAGAAGACATATGATGCAAGTCCAAAACATATATGAGTAGTATATGAGACTGAAGTAACGAAAAGGAGGACTTCAAATGAATAATATTTTTATCAAACAACTAAGCGATATATACAAAATGGGTATGTAGAACCCCCTCCATGGGATGGGTCCTTTTGATGTCCTTGTTCTTCAGGAATCTATTTCTCCCTCTCAACTCGCAATGGGAAAAGCCCAAATAATAGCTTAAACTCAAGTGGGAGCTCAAATGTGCTGGGACAATAGTGGTGATGATGAGAATGATCAAGATGAAGAAAGAATGGAAAACCTCTCTATTTATAGCAAAGTTTTGAGCTAAATTAGGAAATAGAAAATAATAAAATATTATTGATCAAATCAAAATCTAGCCATTGGGAATACTTTATTATATTTTTTGGAAAGGGGAATTATATTCAAAATGGTCGAATATATTTATTTAGAAAGTGGTTGAAGAAATTAACAAATAAAAATGATTTATTAATAACTTTGTGAGAATTAAGAAAGAAATAATTATTAAATGTAGTTTAATAATTATCTCTTGAGGAAAATATGGAGTAAATAAGGAATAACAAATAACAGTGATTTATGTAAATACTCAAAGGAGATTAAGTCAAAATTAGTTAATAAATAATTATCAAATAATGATTTAATAATTATTTCTAGGGAAAATTAAATAACTAATGATTTATTCAATTATTGTCATGGGATTTTTGAATTTTAATGAGAAATAATTTAGGAAAAATGGTTTATTAAATTATTTCCCACAGTGAAAGTGGTTTCACATTGGTAAAATTAATCCTACATGACGTATTTCGATCCACCCAGTAAAAAATGGATAGGTGATAATTTTTTGGGTGATAATAAATCCCTCCCCAACGTAAGAGTGTCTGGAGCTAATTGTATCACTGGAATACATTGTAGGTTTCACTTTCACGAGACACCGAAGGGAAGTAATGGAGATAGAGGGAGAGAGAGAGTTGAAGCAAGGTAAGGAAGGACGAAATAATTGAGGGTGTGAGACTTAGTAATATGATATAAGTCTCCTTTTATTTTGGAGTACATGAACTCAAATGAGATGGGGGAGGCATACCCATACATGTCGAGATAATTGAGCACAAATAATAATGGTGTGCCCAATAATGTGGGACTGAGCTATAAAATACATGATACATGATACATAACATGCTATCATCAATGGGCTAGAAATTGATACAATGATACAATGAGTGATATATATATAACGTGCCTAGAAAAATAGAGGCCACGATTAAATACAATAATATATGTTGTTCTGAGTGCATGAGCCATAATTCCGCTGAAGCTAACATGGTGAGGGGGAATCACAACCAAATAATCCCTGTTGAACAAGGAAGGGTTGTGAATATATGAATGGGATATCTTAAGGAGACATGCATGTTGTGGGCACTGCAAGTGACAAAATTTGAGCGAGTCAAATTTACAAAACTGCATCTGAGACTGGATCATGAGATGTTAACATTCAAGCCTATGGGGGGCTACCTGAAGGGCCACACGTTCTTGAGGTCTATAACATCTCACAAACACCGAGGGAAAGTTGGTACAATCTGCTAGATCAATGGATCATTAAGTGTACAATTCTCGACTGTGCATGAATGAGTTGGAGGTGAGCACACACGAATCAACAAAGTCAAAGAGCAATAAGGGTTCCCTTTACTTAATATAAGGCACCAAAAAATGATGGAAGATGGAACGAAGGTAAACTACACTCTACACCACTCTCTTGGAATAAATGTACTGAAGTCGACATAAGAGGGTCCACTAGAGTTGAGGCAATGACGATTCCTCGAAGAAGGCATGAGGAACATAGTAATGTGGATGATGGAAGGAAACTAGGAATGATAATGGAAAGAGGCAAGATGTGTGGTTGACTAATAATTTTCCTTGTAAGAGCGTGATATGCATGGCTGACATGGAAGAGATTGACTTGGTTCCAGAGGGGATGGTCATTATCTCAGATGAAGGCTTTGCAATCATAAGTAACTATAGTTGTAGGAAAAGAATGAGAAGAATGGGATGAACATGACATAAAGGTGGATGATAGATTGTAAGGAGACCTAATGGGACTCCCAATAGACTCCAATGACACAAGGGTGACTCATCTACGATGCTTTGAACAAGGGTGACTAAATGACATTTCCATAGGGTAAAGGGCCAAAGGCGACAATAAAAACATGAGTAAATAATGGTTACTCAGAACTAAACTCAACATGTAAGTCAATAAGTGCAAAGGAAAAGTGGTACCGGAGTATCGGTGACATGTATGAAGAGAATTGATTTTGTGATGCAGTAAAGTGTGATTTTATGGAAGAAATGGCTTCGTGCTTATTGTCACCAATTTGACCCCAATTAGATCTCGGCTTATTTTGATCAATTTGACCCTAATTAGATCTTGGATCCTTCTATCTATTTCGCCTTGTGTCTCCCTTGCTACATGACTTCCTCTCATATTCTCATGATAAAATTGCTTCCTTCAATATTCATGTTTACCCTATATCAAGTATATTGTTGTAATAATTATTGTAACTTGTAATAAAACTACTATTATAATAAACAAAAAATTAAAATCTAAATTTTAAATTAATAATTACAATTATTATTATAGTAAATTAATAAAAATAAAATAAAATAATACCATTAAATTAAAAGTAAGTTTAACTAAAAATCAAAATAAATCGATTAAAATACAAAATTATGAATTAAACAAAACAAATATTCAATATTAAACAAAATTTTAATAAAAAAAATGAAATAAATTATTAAAAAACTAAACACCACATGACTTAAGTTATAAACTCATTACCTGCCCACTTACTATTCATGTGAAGATGCTCATTTAATGAGTTATAACATCTATTATCAAGAATTTTATACATGGCCTTTTCCCCAACGAATGAAGGTGTGAGCACACGTTAAAATAGCCCATTATACCCCCACGTGAAGACCTAGCATATTATCATTCCAACGAATATCATGTGCAACTTATAACATATTGGGCTTGGTAAGTGAATTAATTGTCGGATAATTTTACACCCGATGTCATTCTAGCCATATGATCATGTTCCTAGCCATTGGGATTAACATGCTCAGGTTTTCTCTCTCCTCCTTCCAAGCCATCCAATTGATTCTAATTTGGCATAAATTTCTCCATTTTCTCTTTGGAATTTGATTTTTGGTATTATATAATTTCGTGTTTATTCAATTATAATATATATTTATATACAAGTTTTATATAATATTTATACACTTATATAAAAATATGTTAAAGTTTGTATATAATATAAAATAATATATATATAAAATTTGTAATAATATATATACAGTTTGAGTGGGCCTAATGGTTAAGAGCATGTGTTTTCTCCTAAGAGGTCACACGTTCAAAACCAGAGGGGGTAGAGTATGTATGCCTTCGTAGACTTAGGAGTCAAATCATTGCGCGGAGGTGGGTCCCTTGTCCCACAAACAAGGGGGTCTCATACACCAATTTGGTGTGGCTTGGCTGTGACCTTAAAACAAAATGGATAATATTATTATTATTATATTATTATTATTATTCAATTTTTAATATTTTAAAATTTACTTCAAAACATACCATTAAAATTTTGTTTTATATTTAAAATTTAAAAAAACATATATATGACCCTCACATTATATATATATATATATACTCAAGGAAAAATCATTATTTTCATTATATAAAATATTGAAAATTACAATTCGTAGATGTTACTAAAAAAACATATGTCAAAATTGGTGGCATTGCCACACACTGCATAAAGTCTACGAAGTGACTGTTACATGATTATAATTGATAATATGAAACATAATAAATATACAAAATCATAGTTCTACGAACCTACAAAAAAACGACAAAATGACAAAAAATAGAGTTTTCTCTATGATTTGTGTAGAGTTACGTAGTTGTTGCCCCCTTGGCATGATTATGTAAGAAGGGCATGTAGAAATACTAATAGAATTCATGTCCATTATGTTCTTGAATCATCTAATAACCAACAGGTTTCTACACTACTTCCTTCGAAAGGTTATCAGAAATTTGGTTCCTCTCTCTCTAGATATGACGATAAGATATATAGTCAAACTAAGGTTTTAAAGTAATAATTTCATCTAGCAAATTCTTGACACTATGCACGTGACATTTAGGTTGACGATTGAAACAATTAATTAAAATTTTAGAGTCGCCAAAGATTTGTAGTTGACAACATCCTTTCTCAAAGGAAAAAATAAGGATAAGTCTAACATTGTTAAGTTCTAAGAAGTTATTTGTGCCTCTCCCTAAACATATTGAAGTAATATTCATCACTAAAATATAAAACTTCTCCACTACCACATCCAACTTGTTGAGCCAATCCATCAAAATAAGCCCAAGGAAAGGACTTGTCAATGATTTTTGTAGATATATTCCTGTGTTATTTTGGTTCTTCATCCACAATCACATTGCATAAACAAGTAATATGTGAACAAGAGAGATGCCAGTTAGGGAGCTTTTCTTGAAGGATGAGTTTGTTTCCTCCTATCCAAATACTTCAACCAACAAACAACGACAGGTTTTGAATATTTGCCGAATGGGCTCGGTTCCACTAGGATTCCCACGCATTTCGAAAAGTATCTCCGTGACACATGATATTGATATTCATCATTTGATATATCTGATTCCAGATTTCAATAGTTGTAGGGCATTAAAAAAATAAATGATTTATTGTTTCTACATCATTATTGCATAATACACACCAACAGAGTCCCTGAAAGGTTCATCTTTAAAGGTTGTCTCCCGTGGTGGATTTATTATGCAATGAGCACCACATAAAGAACTTAGCTTTTGGAAGACCTTTTAATCTCCACAACAGACGCCATCACTAAACAAAGTTGAGAGGCTCATGATCAACATAGAAAAAGAGATGTACTTCTTTTGGAGTATATCTTCCATGCTAAGAAATGACCGAAACTAATTCGTCTTCCCTTGCCTTAATTCTTATATAAGACCCCAATAGTGCATTTATATAGTTTGACCAGTCCTTATGCCATATCAGAGGGATCCCAAGAACCTATGAATATTTCTGTGATTGTCCAAAATAATAGAATTTTATGGGTCTCTTATTTTATCTAGAGTACTTATAACAGATGCCTCCAAGCTTTGGATGAGTTCAGGAGGTAGAATGTGAGCATTTCCACTTCGGGAGCATGCGTCCATTCCAATATGAACCTTCCCACCTAATCCTACTCTCCAAGCCAAACTTGCTTGGATGTATTCAAAGGAATTTATAATAGATCTACAGATCATAAAGATGTCATTTCTATTCCATCTTGATAATCTGATTCATTCATCAATGTGTTGTGCAATATTATTTTCTGACGACCACCTCTTTCCATAGATTACTTGAGGTAAGGGGGTTCCATCCCAATTTTGCTGCAAGGGATTCAGAAAAACATACAAGATTTTTAACTAGAGTTAAAAATATACCCTTGTACAGTATTTTACATCACAAACATGTGGCTAGCCCCTTTTCCATGAATAATGGGGCCTGACATGACATCCTCCCGACCTATAGTGTGAAAATAATAAGGTGAACTTCTAAGTGGCATAACTTTGCATACTGTCTCTGATTGATGTTTTTCTTGTGTCATTGGAAATATCTTTGATTGTAGAATACCATGAAAAGGTTCTATGTTAAGGTGAAAAAGTTTAACCCCCAAAAAATTTTGCTTGATGCCTCAAAAACCTCTCAAAAAATTTCAATTTTTGTTTCACCAAACTCGGTCCAGCTAGTAAAAGGTCCTGTGAGCTTATTTATCCACTTTTTCCACTCCAAACACATCGATATGGATGAAAAAAAAAATAATGATCAAATCCATACCATTTTAGAAAGTGATTGAAGTAATTAACAAATAAAAATGATTTTTTAATCACTTTGTGAAAATTAAGAAAGAAATAATTATTAAATAGTAGTTTAATAATTATCTCATAAAGAGAACTTCAAATGAATAATAATTTTATTAAAATAATTGGTGAGGAATATTTACAACTTGGGTCTTTAGATCCCCCTTTGTGGGATGGTCCTTTTGATGTTTTGTGCTTCAATGACCTGTTTCTTTCTCTCTACTTGCAATGGGCAAAAAGCCATAAAATAGATTCAACTCAAGTGGGAGGTCAAATGTAATGAGACAATACTTTTCACGATGAGAATGATGAAGGGGAAGAATGAATACAAAAATCCTATGTTTATAACAAAGTATTGAGCCAAATTAGGAATTAGAAAATAATAAAATATATTGACCAAATCGACATCTAGGCGTTGGGAATACTTTATTCTATTTTTTGGAGAGGGAAAATATATTCAAGATGGTCATATATCTCTATTTAGAAATTGATTGAAGTAATGAACAAATAAAAATGATTTATTAATCACTTTGTGGGAATCAAGAAATAATTAATTATTAAATAGTTGTTTAATAATTATCTCATAAGGAAAAAATGGAATAAATAAATAATGATTTATTTAATTATTCCAAGGTGATTAGTCAAAATTAATTAATAAATAATTATCAATTAATGATTTAATAATTATTTCTATAGATAATTAAATAAATAATGGTTTATTCCGATTTTTTAGAAATGTTTCCGGTGATAATCACATCAAAATTCATTTGTCGACGCATTTCGAACCAGCAAGTGTGGTTCATGGTTAGGACAAGATGAAGAATCAAATCATGGTAACCAATTAAATAGAGAGACCAATCATTCAAACAACTATTTTTTGGCCTAAAGAAATGGCTACATTTGACTAGGCTTCAACTATAGAAGACTAAACAAGGAGTGAGGGACATAAGCTTATTAATTTTTTCTTTTACCTAAATCATTTAACTAATTTTATATAAAACCATATTTGTTATAAATTCTCTCTTTAATAAATAAAACTAAAATCTATTAGTTATAGATTTATAAAATATATAAGTTAAAAGATATAAATTTATGATGATGATGATGGTGGTGGTGTTAACGTCCATGAGATATATATTGAATATACATGCTTACAATGAAAAATCTTATAACTACGTTTATATTTTAAATTTATTTATTATAAAATGAGGTTTATATATTATATATATATATATATAATATTATATATATATAATATATTATTATTATATATAGTTATAATTTATTGATATTATCATTCTATTTAACTAAAACCATATTCTTAACTAAAAATATTAATTAAATAAAAACAAACTTAAAAATATATGTTAATGTGTTTAAACGAAGAAATTAAATACAATACATAGTTATTAAGGGAAAATTTCCCCTTCTTTTTCCATTAATAAAATATATATAAACTTATCCTAATACTAATATAGGAATAATATATAGCCCCAAGGGTTAGCTCAGTTGGTCGAAATCAGTGCCTCACCATTCGGGAGGTCACAGGGTCCATTATGCCCAAAGCCCTTGGGGTTAGGCCTTGCTAGTGGGCCGCAGGGCTAGATTCCCTGTGGGGTCAACGAGCTCAGATTTTTCTGTAGACGTAGCGACCACTGGTTGACCAAGGTGTCCATGAACAAAAACCAAAAAAAATATAGGAATAATATTGGAATTGAAAATAAATCATGATAATGTTAATAAGGATAATAATAAATAGATAAGAGTGATAAATACTATATATATATAGAAAAAAAATGAATGGAAAAAAAATAGATAAATAGAGAAGAGAATAGAGGGAAAAATTAAACACTACAAGAGACGAGTGAGAAGATCAAAACCGAAATACATTAGATAGAGGAAATGAGGGGGGGCGGGGAAGGAGGGGTAGTGGCATTCTAAGAGGAAAGGGCAGGGATCCAACAACTGTTGATTTTCCATCCATCATCTCTGTGAAGATTACTCGACCTCCTTTCAATTTCAATGGCCTCCCTAAACTTCCACTGATGAAAAGGAGCACTCCTAGCAATGACCCGAGCCTCCTCAATGCATATATGATGCTTATTCTTTAGCGCGTGTTCTGCCAAAGCTGAAGACCAGGCCCTCCCATGCTTTATGTCGGTTGCATGCTTATGAATTCTCTCATTAATAGAGCACCAAATTTCACCAATATAGGGAGTCACACAAGAACAAGGAATAACATAGACACCTTTCATATCCTTGGGGTCAACAAGGTCTTTTACAGATCTTAGGGAGCTCCGAAGGGTGTTTTTATATAAAATTAGTTAAATGACTTAGTTAATAATAATAATAATAATAAATAAGTTAATTAATTGATTAATAAATTAATTAATTAATTAATAAATAAATAAACTTATGTCCCTCACTCCTCGTCTAGTCTTTTGTAGTTGAAGTCCAATCAAGTGTAGTTATTTCTTTAGGTAAAAAAATAGCCATTTTTCTAGCCGTTTGCATGATTATCCTCTCTATTTAACTCGTTACCATGATCTGATTCTTCATCTTGTCCTGATGATGAACCACACTTGCTGGTTCGAAGTCCGTTGACAAATGTATTTTGATGTGATTATCGCCGAAAATATTTCTCAAAAATCTCATATGGATCACAAAATCCTTAATTCAATAATGATTTATTCAATTATTCTCATGGTGTTTTTGAATTTTAATGAGAAATAATTTTGGAAAAATCATTTACTAAATTATTTCAGATGGTGAAAGTGGTTTTACCATAGTAAAATTAATCCTACATAGTGTATTTCGATCGACCTAGTACGAAATGGCTAGAAGATCATTTTTTGGGTGATAACACCTCAAAAAACTAACTTTGGAAAAGTATACAACAACTTTTGTTAGCAGAAATTATTCTTTAGGAAGGTTTACAAATCAACAATTTTTCGAGAAATTTGTGCCAACAATAAAAGTGAAGTACTAGTTAAACATGGTCAAGAAATATGTTGGTCCATTCTAGTAAAACCAACAAAAATGAATAAATTCAAAATTAGTCAACTCAGTCTCATCAAACTTTCCTATCGTCAAATTTCAGTCATGCCATCAACTACATTGAACTATTAGTAACTCTATGATTTTTGGTCAAATCCTAGTAGATAGTAGTGTGCATGCGTGGCACTCGTACAATCAATAGTTGATAAAAATAGTTTAGTTAAATTTTGGTTAGCTTTCGTAGCATCAGAGGTGTTCTAGTCTCAAAATTTTGTAGATATTATAGTGACACAAGAGTTCTCCATAACCCGTAAACCATTTCTAGAAATTCCACCCAGAAATGCTTGAATTAGATTATCAGCCTACGTTTTTAATATTTCATTAGTCTAAATTAGAAAATCAAGTTAATTAATTAGTATTAATTGAGATAAGGTGTGGCTCATCTAGAAACTCATACATATCAACCCTAATATGATATTATCCCTTGATTAAGTTTTGATCTTGGTCGTTAGATATCTAATAAAATATTATAAGAAGAAGTCAATGGGTAGATGGAGAATATATACACTTGAGATTGATTTCCTTGGAGAGTCGACTTTGCAAAGAGTAGAAATACTTGCCAAAATATTTTGAACCATAGAAGGGAAGAAAAGAAAGATACGGTCAAGGATAGTGAAGCTTGAACACAATTTTCTAGATCTGGTGACTACTTTGTAGAGAGCACAAGATTTTCTCTAGGAGGCTTCGTAGAGGCAGCATAAAAGCCTTACAATGGTAGCTTGATTTTGTTGGAGGAGAAGATGTCTTCAGTTCCATAGGTCAGGAAGAAGTTTTAGAGCGTTCAAAAAGTAACTTCTCAATTAGCTTTAAGCAGGATGGCTAGATTGGTAGCAAATTCAGAGAGCAAGTGTAACATGTAGCATCATAGTGACATAGAGCCTATGTAGGCCTAGTTGGAAAAATAACGTTTTGGGGAAATCAAAGTGTTGAGATTGCTCAGAGTGATGGTAATTTCCCTAAGATAATTTTTGCCAATACTTTTTCCTCAATTCCAGTTTTTGGAATATAGATTGTTCTCAGATTATTTCACTACTACTTAATAATATAAAATGTTTAGTTGTTGCACTGGTTTTCGCAAGTTAGGTTTTTCCTGGGGATATTTGTCCAAAAATAATTGTGTCAAATTTGTATGTGTGCTAGAAGATCTCTCAGTTTCTAGCACTATTATTTTCCACAATAATTTTTTGAAGATTGTAGTGTTTTATTCCGTTGTTATTGTAGCAATAAACTACTAATTTACTTAAACATTAGAAGAAATAATACCAGTTGTTGCAATAGGATTTCAAAATTAAAATTTTCATATGGTATCATGGTGATATTGGTCAGGGGAGAAGCTCATAAGTGAAAGGAAAAAATCATTTAGATTTAGAGGGATTCTAGAAGCAAGATTTGAAAACTTATGTAGAATTAGGCTTAATAGACTGATTTGTTGGGCCGAGGGTTCAATGTTTCAAGTGCAGGTGAGAGGAAACATTCATAGAGCCTAAGAAAAGTTATAGTAGGTAGTAGAAAATCCAGAAAGTAGTTATGGTGAAGAAGATAAGATTTTTCCTAAGAAGATTCCTTTCTTGGACGTAGAAGAGTTTTGCAGCCATAAAATCAACGTAGGGTGGAAGAGAAAGAGTACACATAGAGGGAAATTTCTCTCAAGAGATATTGATTTTTAGAGATATGATTTTTCTATTGTAGATTGGCAGGAGTTGTGGGAAAAATTCCTCACTCTAGTAGGGAGTACGAGTAGCAGATCCAACACCCAAGCAAAGGTGAAGAGGGATATTTTCGACCATACTTAGAGATGGCAACAACCAGTCTTAGGGGTCAGGATAGGTTGAAAGGGACCTCCAACTTTTTCATATCGAAGGAAAGGATGACCTTCTTATCGCATGAACATGGAATAAAAGTCTATTTGGATAATGTGGTAAAAGTAACCCATGATTCCAATTAGCTCAAGGAGTATAGAAAGGATATGGTGAAGGAAATGATATTGATCCTCAATGGAGTTTGGCATCATGTAGTCTCACATGTGGTAGAAAAAGGAATAGCCAAGGAAATGTGGGATGCTCTCGCCAATATATATCAGGGCACCATAGAGCAACATAATATATTCCCGCATGAGAAGCTAAGGAGCATCAATATGATGAAGGGTGAAGGCATAGACTCCTTCCTCACTAGGATTCAAGAGGTTCAAGATCAAATTGCAGCCATTGACAAGGTAGCTCAAGCAACAGAGCCTGTATGTTTGGCACTGAACAGTGTCTCAGAGGGGTGGTAGCTGTTTGTCAAAAGTATCTTGGTCAAAGATACATTGCCTAAATGTGGAAGGATGTGGTTTGATGTATAGTGGGAGGATTTTACACGTTCTTTATTAAAGAGTACCATCATTGAGAGAAAAAACAAGGGCATGAAGGCTGAAGAAGATAATGCAGTCTTAACATCAATGCGTTCTAGCCAGGGATAAGGGGAGAAGAAGAAGAAAAAGGACCAATCTAATTTCAAGTGCTTTAGGTTTGGCGAGATCGACCATTATAATACTCAATGTCCTCTCATGAAGAAGGACAACAAGGAGAAGCAGGGTCAGGCAACAACGTCCACATAGATAGATAAGTTGTCCTCCGACTTGGAGCAATACTTTGCTATTTTTGCAACTATACCTATAGGAGAGAGTTGGGGCGATTTGGAGCTATAATCCTAGAGAGTTGTAGAGATGGGTAGGGTACATTGAGGTGTCCTCCTCGTGAAACATTACCTGGCTATGGGGTCCCATAATATTTTGTAGCAAGATGGATAAGTGTCAATGGGTGCAATCAAATTCCAGAGTGACAGTTGCAAACTAGTAACAGTCAAGTGCTCAGGAGTGCAATGTAGTGTTGATAGCAGTGCAAAGCGGCATAGTGCAGAGTCAACAAAAATGTGAATTCTTCAGTAGATAGTGCAATAAATGGTAGCATTAAGGACTCGGGAGATAGATACAATAGACACAGTTGATTCAATGTTTATGATTCTTCTCAATTGCAGTTGCAACAACAACAAATGAGAGGTAGTTGCAATGCAGATGTAGAGTTGGCAATAGTATAGAATTGTCAACATTAGCATATATGCCATATCAGAGTTTCACAATGGTTTGTGGGCAGTGGCTAGACATCAACAGTGTGACAGAGGGTGATACAAAGATAGGGTGTTGTAGTAGCAGTGCAACACTAGAACACCTTCCTCGCTAAGATGGAGTGTTAGTTTTTGTAGCATCAAAGGTTTTGTAGTCTTGAGACTTTGTGGAGAGTCTAAAACATAGAAGTTCTCCAAAATCCATAAATAATTTCTATAAATTCCACCTAAAAGTTCCTCAATTAGATCATTAGCCTATTTTTTTAATATTTCCTAAATCTAAACTTAGGAAATTTGGTTAACTAATCAATATTAATTGAGATAAGGTCTAACTCATATAGAAACTCACACATAGTCTCTAATATGATATGATTAATTTTTAATATTAGCCTTTGGAGGTTCAACGGAATATTATAAGAAGTCGATGCGTAAATGGAAAACATATACACTTGAGGTCAATTTCATCGGAGAGTTTGACTTTCCAGAGAGCAACAACAATTTCCGAAAGAGTTCGAGCTAGAGAATGGAAGTAGAGATAGATAGGGGTAGGGATAATGAAGCTAGATGAATATTTTTTAGATCTGATGAGTACTTTATAAATAGCCCGATAATTTCTCGAAGAAGCTATGTAGAGGGAGTGTGGAAGCCTCATAAGGGTAGTTCGATTTTGTTGGAGGAGAGGACGTCTTGATTTGTAGAGGTCGAGAAGAGTTTTTAGAGTGTCAATGAAGAATTTTATGAGTCAATAGTAGGAAGGAAGGCTAGATTGGTAGTTGATTTATGTAGCTAGGGTGATAGGTAGCATCAGATTAATCTAGAGCCTATGCAGGCCCAATTGGAAGATTAGAGTTTCAGGGGAAATCATGTGTCAGGATTTCTCTGTGTGAGGGAAATTCCTCTCAGATAATTTGTTCCTATATTTTCTTTGTAGGATTGTTATTTTTTTGTATCGAGTTTGTACTCATATTATTTCAGTGTTTCTTCATAAAATAAAAACCTCATCTGCTGCACTGATTTTCCCAAATTTAGTTTTTCCATGGACATTTGTCCAAAAAAAATTGTGTTAAATTTATGTGTGTGCGCCAGAATATTTCTCAATTTCCAACACTATTTTTTTCCACAGTATTTTTGTGAATATTGAAATAATTTTATTTCCTTATTGTCATAGCAATAAAATGTTAATTCAATTAAAATTTAGAAGAAATAATACTATTTGTTACAACAGGATTTCAGAATTCAAATTTTAATACTTTGATCAAAGTCTATTAAATATCCTTCACCCATGCAACCAAGAGAAAGATAGAAAGCTAGGAAGATAGTGTCTCTAAATTAATTTCTCCTTTTCTCAAGACTTTCTTCTTTGTTGCTAATGAAATGATATGTCACTTCATCTATTTATGCTTGTTGAAGGGGTATGAAAACTCGAAGGACAAATCCTTCCATTGGCTGGTAGAAATGTCTTATTTTTGGGATTACTTATCTATATATTTCTGAATTAAATACTCCTAGTTCTACAAGAAATTAACATTTCCTCTTAGCGATGGAGGTATTCTACATAGCTCAAAATATATTTTACCTTAGCTAAAATTTATCCTCTACTAGAAAATTTCATGAGCTTGCTATGCATGTCCATAGATATAGATCACTCAATTGTAGAGAAAGAAATGTGAGTATCCTATTCCATTTAGACCTAGCTAAAATAACATGGCTCCATCGATAAATGTTTCAATATCCCCTAGTCAAATTAGTATGACCCAACCAAAGTAGCATAGCTTCTTAGGAGAATATTTTCCCCTTGGCCATTCACCCATGGGAAAATCATCATAGCATAGCCAAATCACCATGGGTTCTTATGTTGATTCATCATTCCTCATTTATGAAATTAAGATGATCCTATTGATGTTGATAAATGTAACTTTTTTCCTTGTTCATAATTGTTGTACTCATTTAAATACATATACTATGTAAAAGATAAAAAAATAAAGAAAAATTTATTATTACCAAGCATGGGTTTCATGGTCATTAAAGCTAGTATTTTAGGTAAAAGCATGTCCTTCATGCTTCTAGGGTTTATTAGGTCTTAGGATTTATTGTCATGAGTCAAAGGAGTCAATGTCATTATTATAAGAACCTTCCAAGAAATTTGTAATTGTAAAATACATTATTTTTTAATCTAGAAAGTCCTCGAATATCCAAGAGTACAAGTCTACCCTAGGATCACCACGTGAGTAGAAACAAGTCAATTCAACCCCTTGAGAAGGCTATACAAGGAAGCAACTCGACCTCATTTGGAGACAAGCTCACACACAAGAACAATCTACAAGAAAGAGTTTGATCTATATTTGGGTAGCTGCAATAAGGAGAGTAAAGGTGAAGGATAATGAATATGTAAAACAACTATTGGATTATGGGCTCTATCTCTCTCACATGTGTGAAATTATAGGTTTTTTGGGCTGGAGGAAGAGGCCAATGTTGCAGAACTGATTTGTAGTAGGACAAAATGCAACATCTCGTTGTTGCGAGGAAGGAGACTCTGTCTAGACCTCACTAACCTTAGGAAGAGTTTTATTTCTCTTGGAAGGTCCTTGAAGGAGGTTGAGTTAGAGTTTCTTTTGGATATACAAGGCCAAAATTGTAGGGTCGATATTGCAGGTCGAGTAGCATTATTGTAGCTGGTGGGTCAAAATTGCAGTTTGTAGATGTTTTGTGTAAAATAAAGGAAGGAATTGAGGAAGGGATCACTTTGTAATGGGAGAAGTACTTGGTCTAGGGATTAGGTATTTCTATCTTATTTGAGGTAGATTCAATGAAGAGAAGAATTTCCAAGTTTTCCCATTGGCGGGGCTTTTCCCTAGTTGAGAGCTTATGTATGTGTCATCTTTTGTTGTTGTTGTGATTGGTATTGTTTGATGACAATATCTAACTAAAGAAGATACACAATATAATTAAATATTCACAAGAAAATATCGATGTTAAATAAAATATGATATAATATTTTCTAACGTTTCTTCATAGCTAAGGTGAGCAAGGAAAGTAGCTCGAAAAACACTAGAAGAAATTACTTATCAAGGAAGGAAACAAGAAACTCTCAAGTAAGAATCATACAAATAATAAGTCTCAAGGAAGAATACCTATTGATCAAGAAAGAAGGGTATCTAGATTTTAAATAATATCAAGTCTAATTCAATCTTAGAAGAAGGGTATTAATCCCACAAAAATAAGTTTATTTGCACGGCATCAATCTTAAAAGTTGTTAGTAGAGGGTATCTACAATTGAAATAATATAAAGTCTAAATCAATCTCAAAAGAAGGGTGTATATCTCACAAACATTAAGTTTATTTGCAAGCCATCTATCTTGGAAGTTGTTGGTATAAAAATCCTAGGGAACATATTTCAAGGAATTTTCTTCAAGGATCTTCAAGGAATCAAGAAGGTTGGAGACATCTTCAAGAAGAATATTGGTCTTCAAGTAAGTATCATACTATTAAATAATGGATAAATATTCAAATAATTTGAGTTCTTTCTATAAAGATATCATTAATCTCATTGCATCATCAAGCTATCTAGCATGAAAGAAAACAATTGACTTGATAATCATAAAAGAAAGAGTGATAGAATATGTCACAGGTAAAATTATTAAACCTAGAAAAGGAAGGACATAAGAACTAAAGAAGTACAATAAATCTCAAGTGAGGGTACAAAGGATCAAAATTGAATCAATTAAGGATTCTCTTGTTCCATTTTTTGCAAACATGAAGAATGTATGACAAGCTAGTGAATGTGTACTTTGTAAGTACAAAAAGTCATAAAATTTCTTTATAGAATAAACTATATAGAGTGAATAAATCAAACGATGTAGATATGGAATCCTTTCTCATGAGAGTCACTCAGCTAACATATCATTTACAAGGAATTAGGGAACTAAACACTGATTTAGACGTGACCATATGTTTTTCAAATGCATTTCCACCAGAATGCAGAAACTTTACAATAAGTATCTACTCCGGGAAGGATTCAATTCCATTTAATGATTTTTTGGCCCAATTATTATTAGAAGAATTAATAATCAAGGTTACGGGTGATATCGGATCAGATGATCAATCTCAATCCTTTCTATCCCGAGTCAAGAAAATGAAGAAGGGAAAGTTTGGTATGTCCATGAACAAAGATATGTTCAATGTTCAATGTTTCAAGAGAAATTATTTTGGACACTACAAGAGGAAATGTCCTAACCAACATCACAACAAGAGAAAGGATAGGAATGAATGTCATGTGGATGAAGAATTGGGAGAACCTAAGAGGAACGAAAGGAAGGAATAAGTGAAAAATATTTACTACTAAAGAAGGTGGCACTAACCTCTAAGTTCTTTATGAATGTTAATATTTTTCATATTTTTTTGCATAGGCATCATATGATAGAGGAATATGATGATAACATGTTTACATAGTAGAGATCATATAGGATATAATTTTAGGCCATTCTACATATTTATCATCCAAATATTATCTATCATTATGTTAGAGGTTTTTGTCTTGCTTAGATAATCATCCAAAAGTGACCATCAATTTTGGAAGGTCCCTAAGCAAAACATCATTAAAATGTTCCTAGACATTCCATGTAATTTGGAATCTATATTGGTAAAGGGATGAAAGAACACAATGTGTTAGGTCACATGATCTTTGTGAGATACATATATAGATAACTAGATGATTGGATGAAAGCATAAGAATGTATGTTGAAAAGAATTTTTTTTATAAGATTCATATGTACAAGAATCTTATGAAATAACATTGGCGATTGAATTATACTCAAGATTTATGATGTTACGAAAGGAATAGAATTTGGCTTACCTTTAAGATGAATACACGTTTAGGACTTTCTATATAATATATATCTTATAATCTTCAGAAGAAAATTTGTAACCTGGTAATCAAGTTCAATCCTTAGGCACTCTGATGCAAGAAATAAATTTCAAGTGGAGATTGTTGATGAGGAAATTGATGGTACGAGAGGGTCACCATGGTGAGGTAATCCTATTTCATTCATGGTTTGTTTATCTAGTTAACATATTATTTTTGGCTACCTAGAAAATGATTTTGTAAGAATAGATGATGATAGTTGAATCAAGGTCAACTATATGGATGAAGAATATTGAGGGAAGACTAATATCTAGTACTTGGAAACCATGAAGTCATTATGAGTCTATACTGGAAGGGTTTCTATACAAGAAGATAAACTAAAGGTAAAATAAGGTCAATTTCATAAGGAAGCCATGATCAAATTGAATATTGGCAAGGCTTAATGCAATTTCTTCATGTTGAAGATGAAAGAGATGAGCAAGAAAAATGACATGGATTCTCTCAAAAGAATGGAGAATGGAGATGGTTCCATGACACCTCAAAAGGAAGCAAGAGATGAAAAAGAAAGAGGGAGCCATTTAGCTATGAATATTGAGAAGTTGGTACTCTTATGAACACAATTAGTAATTCTTTTCATGTTTACTTCCCATAATAGAAAGGAATTATAGGATCTCCTCTCGATTTAATAGGGAGTAAAAGGAGTCTCCTCAAATAGGAGCATAGATCTATTTTCAAGTTTAAAGGAGAATATGAATGTCCTCTGTAGTTGAGAGTGAGTGATGTTAGAAATCATATTTGTATTATCTTATTAAGGTGATGAAGAGAGAATGATAGAGGATTGGATCTATGGTTTCTCAAGGATTCGATCTTGTGGACGGAACAAGAATCTAAGAGAAGTGTGGTCGAAGAGGACTGATATTCGTTGAGGACTCAGGTATGCAGTTCGAAGATAATAATAGTCCTAGAAAGACATACCTTGTGGACATCCATATGGGATATGCACCTTGTAGAGCTACTATGGTATCACACATAAAACCTCTCAACTTAATGATCTTAAATAAACAGGAGCTTATCTACTTACACCTTAAGGAAATTACTAGTAATAATGATGATGCATAAAGTATGTATTATCAATGCGAATATTCTTAAGAATTCTTTAATTTGAGATATGATATTGTACAATTATGAATACCTCCCTAGTTAAGAGGGAGTGTTGAGAAATGTAACTAGTCTGATTCTTCATAATTGTTGTATTGATTTTAATATGTAACCTATGTAACAAAAAAGAAAAAGAATAGAAAATTTATGATTATTAAGGAAGGGTTTCATGGTCATCATTGATGGAATTTTAAGTAAAAGCATGCTTTTCATGCTTATAGGGTTTTTTAGGTGATATGATTTATTATCATGACCAAAGGAGTCAAAATGATGTTTATAAGACCCTTTAATACAATTTGTAAGTGTAGAAAGAATTATTTTTTACTATAGAAAGTCTTCCAATCTCCAATAGTACAATTCATCCTAAACAATGGAATTTGACCCCTTGAGAATGATATAGAAGGAAGCAACTCGACCTCATTCAAAGACACATTCACACATAAGTTTGATCTACAAGAAGGAGTTCAATCTATAATTGAACAGCTGCAAGAAGGAGAGAGAAGGTCAAGGAAAAGGAAGATAGATTAATTTTATTTATTTTAAGGATATATCTCTCAAATACATGTGAAATTATAGGGTTTTTGGGTTGTAGGAAGAGGTCAAAGTTGCAGGACGGAATTGTGGTAGGAAAAAGTGTAGCATCTTGTAACTCGGAGGAAGGAAACTCTGTCAAGACCTCGCTGACCTTAGGAAGAGATATCATGCTCTTGGAATTTTCTAGAAGGAGGATCAATTAAGGTTTCGTAAGGAGTTATAAGGATGAAATTGCAATGTTAAATTTACAAGTTGAGTAATAATATTATAGCTGGAAGGTTGAATTTGTAGTGTGTACCGGTTTTGTCGAAAAGCAAGGAATTAATTTAGGAAGGGATGTCTTGGTAGTGGGAGATGTACTTGGTCTATGTATTTTGTCTTGGTATCTCATTTGAATTAGACTTTAAGAAGACAAAAGTTCTCAAGTTTCCCCTTGGATTTGTCTTGTTGTGGTCGAGATCCTATATGTGTGTCCTCTTTTTTTGTTGTTTTTTGGGATTTGTTTGATGAAAATATATAACTAAAGAGCTTAAATAAGATAACTAAAGATTCACAAGTAAATACTAACGTTAAATAAAATAATATATAGTAGCTTCCACTTTGAGTTTTCTAATAGTTTATGCTAAATCAACATTGCTCCAATGGAAGAATGCCTACTCTATGTTGTTATTACCCTAGGCGATTAACCCCTAGCTAAATCATCATGACCAATCCAAATTACCATGGATGTATGGGTAAATGTATCATTCCCATGCTATTCAAACAATCATGATCCTATTAGAGAATATTTTTTGAATCTTGCACATAACATTAACATTGCTTCTTTGGGAAGGAAAATGCATCATTCCCAACTTGTATCTAAACTATAAACTTCTCTCTAGACAAAGGCTTAGTGATAATGTTTTCCATCTACTGATATGGGTATATGTAATATAGCTTCACTGCTCCATTCTACACCATGTCTCGGATGAAATGATATTTTATGTCTATGTCATTTGGCATGTCATGAAATACTAGATCCTTCAAAATCTTACCATAGGTTTGGCTATCAATGCATATCAAACTCAGTTATCTCTCATGATAAAAAATTCCTACAAGTAGCTCCTAAAGCCACACTAATTCCTTTCTTCTAACACTGGCTACAAAGTACTCTACCTTTAGTGTACTAAGTGTGATAGAGGTCTACTTCCTGCTAAACTAGGATATCATAAATGATACCAAACTAAAGCAACAACTTGAGGTGATATTTATATCCTCTACAATTTAAACCTAATCGAAATTAGTATGTCCTTGTAGCCTAACTTCACTACCCAAGACATATATCAAACAATATGCCACTATACCATCATGGTAGGCTTAACACGTGCTTCACTGTAACCCAATGTACTTACTTTGGCTCAATGATATATTGGCTCAAGGTGTTCACTATAAAAAAAATATATAGCTCAATGTTAACCATTTATATCATGTATTCTATCAACTAAATGTACATATGAGATCCATCAAATATTAATATCAATTGGAAACTCTCAAGTTATTCAAATTGGTCACCATATGTGTATTTGTGGAGTGGCAGTGCATCATACTGAATCTCCTCAAAATTTAAAAAATGCACTTCCCCTATCTATGAAAGATCTTAGTAGATTCCTATGAAACATACAATTCCAAGAAATAATGCCTTAGAGAAATATCATTCATTTCAATTCTCATTGATAACTCCTTCTTGCACCCAACAATGATCATCTCTACCCCACTAAGGAATAGATCATCAAAATTGAACACCAAGATCAAATGATCACCATCAACAACCATCATGGAAAGGTTAGGGTCTATATCACCTTTGGTGAATCCAAAACTCATTAATTATCCATTAATACTAGAATGCCATGCCTTGGGTGTGTACTTGAGTCTTTATAGATCCTTGTTCAATCTCCAAACATGGGACTCCTTCCCATATACCTCAAATCCTAATGGTTTATGTATTTATAATTCCCTTTCAATCATGTCATTAAAGAACATGATATTTACATCCATTTGATGTTTTTTCCAACCCATGACAAAAGAAGAAGAAACAATAGTCTTATTAGAAGTGTGCCTATTAACTAGAGAAAAATTCTTATCACAATCCACTCCATCTTTCTAGGATAACCCTCTCACCATGAACCTCACTTTGTACTTATTGATGTTTCCATCTGTTCCATGCTTGATCTTATTTATCTTCTTGGAAGTCACCACTGAGCAACCTTAAGCTCTTGAAACTATCACCCACACATCATTATTCATAATGGATTGATACTTCTCCACCATGGCATTCTTACGAATGTGTTGGCCTATTGTGTCGTCATAACTAGAAGGCGCAAAATAGATGATGTCTCTCATTAATGTCATATAACATGAATAATGTTATGATTACTTTCTCTCCTAGAAAGAAACTATAGGATTTTCATTCACTTTTGCATCCTTCAAGGTAACATGGAGTCCTAATGGCATCTTCCTATTCATGACAAAATCTCTATATGGGTCCGTTGGCTCTGGTAGCTCAACTAAGACCTCCTCATAGTTTGAAGGATATTCAATGGGAATATAGGGACCTATACTGTCATCCTTAGTAGACTCATGCTCCTCACTAGAGAGAGAGAGAGAGAGAGAGAGAGAGAGAGAACAAAGATTTGGTAGAGAGAGGAAGAGAGTGAGGTAGAAAGGGAGGGAGATGATTGGATACCAAGAGGGAGAGGAAGTGGGAGTGGTGGGAGGGTTAGTGAGGGATTGAGTGAGAGAATGAGAGATAAAATAAGAGGGAGCAAGAGTGTAGTGAGAGATAGTGATAAAGAGATACATGGAGACAATGTGTAGAGGGGGATATAGAGATAAAGAAAAATAAGTGGGAGAGAAAAAAAATAAACAGTTTGGGGGGGGGGGGGAGGGAGTAGGAGGGAAGAGCGAGCAAGAGAGGGATTAGGATAAAGGAGGGGAGGGAGGAAGAGGGAAAATAAAGGAGAAGAGATATTGGTATAGAGAGGGAGAGAGAGGTAGAGAAAGTGGAGGGGCTTGATAGATGGAGGGGTCAGACAAATGGTGAAATGTGTAAGACAATAGAAGAAATGTGGAAGAAAGAGAAGAGAGAGAAGAGATGGACAGAGGGGGAGAGAGAAAGAGAGGAGAGAAACATGAGAGGTACTTGGAGGGCTAGGGAGAGTGGGAATAGAGATAAGGAGAGGGATTGGGAGGTGGAAGATAGAGGGAAAGGGAGGGAGCCATAATGGGGAGATGTCGATGTACGGAAACTGAGAGGACAATGAATGGGAGAAAGTGGGACAATTCTCAAAGTTGGGCAAGAGGAAGGTAGAAAGAGAGAGTTACGAAGGGGGAAACATGATCCAAGTGGATATTGGTGGCCACCCGCCTATTCCACATGGATACCCACCATTGTTTCTTTTAGTTCTTTAGTTTCCTTAATTGTAGCATAGTTTATTATTTTTGGCTGTTTTTTGGGTTCTAAAATTCCAGAGACGTTTTGAGGCCCTAAACAACATTTTTTTTGGTAATATTCCTCCAAGCAATTTCATTTAAATCACTTTTCTAGTTGTAGTCATCAAATATATCTTTCCAATCAGGTATCATGCACATCAAATGAAGATAATTTGACCAAGTTACAACCCCAGGAAGTTGGCTGCCCAACTAACCCCAACACGACCCATAAACTCTTCGCGTTACATCTCCTTGGGTTAGGGTTTTCGTTGTTTGGGGTTTTCTCTTATTTTTCAATAATAAAAAGTCCCTTGAGCCTCATTGTAACTCAATTCAGAGGCATGTAGTTGCCACATCTCTTCTCATAGATAATCTACCATCGCTTGAGCTAGTCTCATTTCCATTATATTTGTAAACATGTTTCATTATTTGATATTAATGAAAGATAGTGTTATTTCTGTTACATCACTGTATTTATGGTTATATCTATAACTTTTGTGTTCCTGTTTAAATTTGGATTAGTGGTATTAAAGAGGTCGGCTCTTTCTTTGTTTTTCTTTACATGTCCCCAATGAGGTCGGGATATAAGGAGTTAGGGCTCTAACTGGTCGAACATTTTCAAGAACAGCCTCAAAAATACTAGCGGCCTCCCATTGGGGAAGAAAATAAAGACGAGGAGTAGGAGATCCTATCAAAATATTGCTTGAGGAGGCCCCCAAGAAACAAAGGAATGCGATGATGGATAAATTTTCTCAGATCCTTCAACGGTTGCCCACCGGTGACGCATCCACATCCAACAGCCACTATGGAGGCTCCACACCTTCTATGGTATAGGTAAACTTTGACATTCCCATATTTGAGGGCCAAATAGATGTAGAAGCAGTAGATAAATAGTTGAATCTACTAGAATGATATTTTCTATTCATGATTTTTCTAGGTGAGAAAAGAATACTTTTCCTCTTCTCAATGCCACCCCCATGTCAAAGACTCGTGGGAAACCTATTTTGGGTAGAAGGATGAAAGTATGACCTTACCGTTTTCAACGCTTCCACTTGGAATTCATTTCAGGACACCATCATGGAGTAGTACTACCCTATCGGTAGCTACGAGGACAAATACATAAAGTGGACCATGCTGTGCCAGGGAAGGGACCAAGATGTGCCAAAGTTTACCAATTTTTTTCATACGCTTCGCACGAATTTGGGTATCAAGGATTCTGAGAAACATTTGGTACTCAAGTACCATGGCTTCCTACATAGACACATCCAGGATGAGATGGAGTTCCTAGTCATCTCCTCGCTTGGAATGACGTAGCAATACACTGTGAAGATTGACCAAAAGTTTAAATAGAAGAAGTCAGACTTTGGATCTGTGAATCTGAAGCAAGGGAGAGGTGCCCCCAAACAACAGAACAAAGGACAAAGCCAAGGCGAGATAGCCCAGGACAACCCACCGAGGCCATAAGAAAAGGACAACACTACGAAGCCAAAGAAGGACATGGGAAAGTGGTGTGAGTTCTATAAGAGCTTCACCCATAACACAAGTGAGTGCCAGGCAAAGTAGTCACTGGTCACCAAATTGAAGGCTTTAGAATCAGATGCATGTTCTAACTCTAAGTTATAACCTGACAAGGGGAATCACAAAGGGAAGTAATTTATTGATTCCGAGCCAGATGCCACCATCACCACCACAAAGATCCAAAAGGAGGAACCTGAAGATCCATAGGAGGAGGAGCATCTCTTCCACTCCGAGATGTGGGTAAAGGGTTCCCCACTATAGTTCATTGTTGAAAATGGGAGCCAAAATAACCTCATTGCAGTAGAGGTTGTAAAGCGGCCGGGCTTGCTCACCAAAACATACCCACAACTGTACACCATTGGGTGGATTCACCAAGGATGAGATTTGTGCATGACCCAACAATGTTTCCTTCCATACACCATTAAGCCCTTCATGGACGAGGTATTATGTGATGTTTCTCCCCTTGATGTTTGTCATGTATTATTAGGTGAACCATACTTGTGGAAGCAACATGTTGTGTATGATTCAAGGCCTCACGTTGTTATTGTTACACTGGGAAATAAGTTGTTCAGTATACCGGAGGTAGCACTCCCTACCACCATCTCTCTCATTACTGCAAAACAATGTAGTAAGCTCATTTCAAACACTCGTAAATTTGTTTTCCTGATGATACGCCCTCAAGGAAAGAAGAATACAGTGGCCATGACCTCCGAACACGACCCATTTGCACGACAACAATAGATGGACAAGGACATGGAGGAGTACGAGTACATGTTCACCTCCCCCGCAGGGATGCCTCTGCACTATCAGGTCAAGCACTCCATCGATCTAACCCCAGGTGCGGTGTTACCCAATCGACTAATCTATCAGTGCTCTGTTTTGGAGAATGATGAAACCGAGAGGAAAATTCAGGAGCTGTTGCATAAAAGTAACATTTGACCAAGTTCATCACCCTGTGGGAGCCTAATCATGTTGGTAAAGAAGAAGGATGGCACTTGGAGACTATGTATTGACTATCGGACACTGAAGAGAATAAATGTCTGGAATAGGTACCCAATCTCGCACATTGATGACATTTTGGACCAACTCAAGGGGGGAAAATATTTCAGCAAGATCAACTTGAATTCTGGACATCACATGTACCAATCAAACCCTCCGACATGTGGAATACTACCCTCAAAGCCAAGGAGGGCCTTTTCGAATGGTTGGTTATTCCTTTTGGGTTGATGAATGCTCCTCCAACCTTCATGAGGCATATGGATGCATCTTGCGGCCATTCACCAACTCATTTGTAGTGGTATACTTGGATGACATCGTGATCTTTAGCCAAAGTTGGGAAGAGCACCTCCACCACATCTGACAGATTCTCCAAACACTGCGACAACACAAGCTATGAGCCAATTTGGAGAAATGCACTTTTTGCATGACCCTCATTCAGTATCTGGGATACATTATTAATGAATGGGGGTGCATGTGGATCCAACCAAGATCCAATTCATTTGGGATTCGTTAGCCCAACCACTCTGATAGAGCTCCACAGATTTCTAGACCTTGCCAATTTCTACCGCAGGTTTTTGTTGGGGTTCTCTCATATCACTTGGCCCTTGAGTCAAGTCACCAAAGGAGGAGCGAAAGAAAAATTCTTTTGGTGTGAATCTCAACAGAAGGCATTCACAGAGTTGAAACATTGCCTCTGCTCTACACCAGTGGTAACATTACCATACTTGCAACAACCATTTGAGATCGAGTTGATGCCTTTGAGTATGCTATTAGGTTATTCCTTACTCAATATGTGCATCCAATGTCATATCATAGTGAGGCACTTTCATACATAGTCTCGAAGTATCCCACTTATGACAAAGAGATGTATTCCTTTGTGTAGGCTTGCAGACAATGGAAGAATTACATTTTGGGGAAGGAAATGGTCATCCCCACAGATCACAGACCGCTGTAGTTCATAGAGATGCAAGAGAAGTTGCAGAATGATCACCATTAGAAGTGGTCCACATACTTGCAACAATTCCATTTGAATATTAAGTATCAGAAGGGAAGCACCAATAATGTTGCAGATTGCCTCAGTAGACCACCGATCATGGTGTTAACGACCGTGCTCCACTCTTGTGGGCATGAGATTTCTGATTGGCCAATTATCTACAAAAGTGACCCAAAATTGAGCCACACGTACCATACGCTCTTGGAGGTTCAGTCTGTTAGAGATTTTCACCTCCAAGATGTTGTGTGATACCACCGGGGACACCTTTGTGTTCCTTGAAATAAGGATGTGAAGATGATTTAGGAAGCACACTATAGTTGGGTTGCTAGGCATTTCAAGGTTGAGAAAATGGTGGTAGTACTGCAGAAGTATTTCTATTGGTCGAATCTTCAACAGGATTTCGGAAAGTACATGAGATCCTACACTACCTATGCCATTGACAAACTGACCATCAAGAAGAAAGGTCTCTATACTCTGCTGCCTAACCTTATTCAACCTTGGGAATCCATCTCCATGGATTACATTTCAATCCTCCCTTATACTAAGCATGCCAACGACTGTATTTTTGTGGTCTTCGACAAATTCTCGTAAATGGCCATTATGGCAGCCTCTAAGAAGAGTATCACAGTAGAATCCACTCCTAAACTATTCTTTGAACGAGTGTGGGTAAACTTCGGGGTCCCATAGTCCATCATCTCAAATGGGGACAACAGGTTCCTCACTACGTTTTGGTCCAATCTCTACTTGATGCTCGACACCAAGCTCACTAAGTCCACAACTTTTCATCCCCAAACTAATGGTAAGAAAGAGGTCATGAACATGATGATCGTACACATTCTACGCATGTATAACTCAAAGCATCCACGCACATGGGATGAGATCCTCCCCTATGCATAGCACAACTACAATTGGGTTCTCCACAGCTCGACTCACCACAACACTTTTCAAGTGGGCTTGGGATTCCTACCACTATGTCCCATTGATGTGGCCACACCATTTACATCGACTCATGTAGATTCAACTCATGTCGAGTCTGAAGCACACAAGGAAAATAATTTCATTGAGGACATTCAATACATCTACCAATAGGTACATGAAATATTGGACAAAGCCAATGCTAAGTACAAGCAACAACATGATCGACATCAGGTGC
>APFE030889326.1:14572-45168 GCA_000404065.3 Pinus taeda | reverse complement strand
CAGATGGGCGGTGGAGATTAGATCGTGGGCAAAAGAACGTGTGGAAATGGTGGAGCGTGTCCAGAGGGCAGTAAGCTGTTTATCGCGGGCCCTCAATACTATAAGTGGTTTTCTCAAATTTTATGCGATTAGCCTCCCCAGGCGACATGTAGCAAGGGAAAACCACCCATTTCGCATGCTCTCGGGCAGATAACAGTTAGATAGAAATCCACAAGATATGGCGCAATAGCCGTTGGATCAGGCGGGGCTTATCAACGGTAGAGATTGGCCAAGCTAGTTGGTGATCAGGCAATGCAACAACTGTCGAATCAGGCAAGGCAGATTGACGGTGGGGGCTTAAAGTTCATAAAGTGAATGGTGGACTCCACGCGAGGCGACAGTTAAATAAAATGATGAATCAGACGGTGATTGTGAAGGGATGTTGGTGATTGGATGGCGAGGAAGCAATGGAGGGAGAACGTGTTGGAGGCGGTTTCAAAGAAAAATAACAGAGAAAACCAGTGAGGGTATACAGCTAACTACATTCAAACAACGAACTCCATAGCCTATGTGAGAACCAAAAACTGTGTTCTTGGGGTTGCTGGTGGGTCTCTGCCTCAAGTCATGGTCCCAGAGGGAAGAGATGAGGCTGAGACACCTGCACAAAACCTAATAGTAATCTTTTCCTCTAATCTGACCTCTGAATTAAAAAACCACAAATGACAGTAAACTACAGCTAACTACTGAAACAGATGAACATAAACAGGAAGTTATTCAAATAAATGAACAGAACCAGAAAGTTGCTTAGCCAAATGAATCTGAACCAAAGCTTCTTGAGTAAATGCATCAACAAACCATGAAACTAATTAACAAATAAACAGAACAGAATTCTATGCTAGAATAACAGAACAGTAAATAGAAGTTGTGGTTGCTTGGGTCGAGCCCTAACTCAAGAGCTTCAGCCCTCGAAGTCTAACTCAGAGCTGGCTTAAATAGAACTTATCTTTATTACATAAACCATGGATTACAGAGCAAATTCACATGTCTTTGCAGTTCAAAAATAAAACAGAGTTTTACAAATTAAGTTTGAATCCTAGTGAGGTCCTAAGCCTCTCTATTTATACATATGAAGTCTCCAACAATTTCCTCTCAAATTAGGGTGGTTTGGCTCCCAACTCTAAATAAACTATTTTCTATCCTTTTCACTTGCTTGGCTGTCTTTTAGTCCTCATGATGTGGTTTTTTTCACTCTGAGCTAGTGGAGGAATATTCGAATGGAGGGGTAGTAGATGAGGAGGATTGACCTCCTATAATTCCTCTACCTTGTCCCATTTGAGTCTTGACCAACATATTTGCTATATTTCTTCGCTTTTATCCTTTATACCTGCATTTCTCCTTGCTTTTATCTTTTATTCCTGCATTATATGCACATTAGAACACAAAGCCAAATATCCAACTCTAACTAATTTCATAAACAAGATATAATCAAAATTATGCAATAAGTTGTAAGAATAGTTGGTTTGACTAAGTTAGGAGGTGAATTAAGGCCAATTAAGGCCCATATAATTACTCAATAATGAGACTCATCACCATGCATGTGATAAGGGTGAAGTCAAGCTCAAACTTTGAAGCTAAAGCTTCACCTGTTGCTCCTCCTAAGGTCTTATTGCTCGAATTTTTGTATGGACACTTAGTGGCATAGTGCCCAAATTCATGAAAATTGAATAATTTTATTTTGGACAAGTATTTCTTCTTGCCCCCATGGTTGGATTCCGGTTTGGTTTGAGATTTATTCCCTTTTCACTTCTTTTCGTTTCCATCCAATGAAAAATTTTCTTCATCCTCACCCTTGGATGAGGTTCGATCTCTTGTATTCCACCTTATCTCCTCTTGTACCAAATAATACCATAAGTGTTCCCAATTCTATAATTGCTCCCTCCCGTTCACCAAGCCCTGGTAGTTATGACAGCTTTTGGGAAGGCCTAGAAGAGCTAGGCTTACCAAGTCATCCTCTGCAACATTAACACCAACCCCAACAAGTTCATCACGAACTTGTGTAAATCTGCTAAGATACTGCGGGATAGTGTCATTCTTCTGCATCTTGATAAATCGAAGTTTATCCTTGAATGCCAACTTCCTATGGTCACTAATATTCTCGAACAATTGTGTCACTGATTTCCACATTGCGAATAGAGTTTCTTTCCCATGGATATTTGAGAAAATATGGTCTCATACTACCTCCAATATCATTATGCTCATCTTAGCTACATCTTTCAGCCATTGGGCTAGGTTCCGTGCATTAGATTCTGCTAGTTTTGGAACATCTTTCTTGATGTATTGTAGAAATCCATTGTCATCAAGAATTGCCTCCATGCAATGAAATTAGAGTTGCCTTCCAATGCATGCTCTAGTCTCATCCCACTGAAGGTCATCTTCCCAACTCTGGAGAGATCCTGCTACACTGAACTACAAATTCAACCCTCCTGAGAAACAACTTCAAAATTTCTATTCTAATGTGAATCCTACTTTGATACCATGTAGAAATTACGGTGTATAATTGTAACTGCTCATGAAATTTTAATCTAAATCACAAGAAAGAATCATACTCTATTACTCTACGAAACACAATTTAGAACATCAATCACAAACATGCAAAGATAAATACCACACACGCACACAATATTTTCCTAGGGGGAGGAAATTTGCTAAAAACCCCTTTGCCCACTTGTATTAATAGGATGAATAGAGATGTATTACAATTGCTTGCTCGGAATTAGCACAACTGGTAAGTGAATAACCTATCTCTCTACTCACTAAGAAGATTTGACCCAGACTTAGTCAATTTCTGCCTCTACTTGCACCCATATTTCCTTATGCAATTGCTGAGGAAATTAGGCCTCGATTATTTAGGAATTTCCCCCAAAATGATTATGAAATTCCCAAGTTTGATCATCTGATTACATGCAACACTTTTACACTCAAGACTAGTTTACAACTGATGTTACACTACCTTGGAATGTCCACTATAGTCGGGGAACTCGAATTATCTTCATGCACTAGCTATTTTTGGTTGATTGATCAGTTAACTAGACGATCACTAAGTTAGGCTGAAGTCTCCCTACATAATTGACCTTCCACTAGTTCCTCCAACAGTTAGAACTAGTTTAACTGAAAAAAAACTTGAAATAACTAACCTTGATTGCTACAAATTAGCAATCACTCATGCTTAATTGAAATCCAACTCCTATAACTTGAATTTACTCAGCTAACTGAGTGACAAGAGTCATGTCACCTTAGTTAACTGCATCCAATTTGTCTACTGATGTGGAAATTTGAATTTTCTCAATTTGATCAAGGAAAAATCAAATTGAGACTTTCTTGTTGCATTTTTCAACAACTAAAGCCTTAAACTCAAGAAAATGAGAAAACACTTCAAACTTATCTTCCAAAAAAATACACCCATGTCTTCCTAGAATAATGCACCTTTCCAAAAGACATAGTCTCTATTGGTCCACACAAATCTGAACACATCAATGCTAGACATTCTCTAGTCTTCCTTGTTTTATTTGAAAAAGTGTCCTTGTGTTGTTTCCAAAAAAACACCATTCACATACTTTATCATCCAACTTGCAATAAGGAAGACCATTCACCATGTTCTGCTTTCTTAGCAGCACCAAACTTTGAAAATTCAGATGTCCCATCCTTAAGTGCCAAAGTTTACTATTTGATTCCTCTATGACTTTCAAACTCTATGAATTACTTGAATCAAAAGAGATCTTGAAAATTTTGTCTTCACTCATTTCACCTCCTGCAACAATTGCATTTTGATTCAACTTATCCATGATTAAGCACACTTTATTATCAAACACTAACTTGTAATTTTGCTCCAGCATTTGTCCTATAGAAAGTAGGTTCTTCTTCAATGTTGGTGTTAATAAAGAGTCCTCAATTAACTTCTTTTTTCCATGCAATGTTGGTATTGCAATTGTGCCTTTCCCTTTCACTTCGAAAACACTATCATCACCAAAGATGCCTTTACCAAAATAATTGTCATTAATTTTGGTAAACAACTCCTCTTGAGATGTCATATGACTTGAATATTTTTGATTCCCAATTTGGCTCATTTTTTATAATATTTCTGAGGCCTTAACCTCCTTATTTTGAACCCTTCTTATCTTTAAAAACCCTCTTTTATTATATTTTGTGTGTTTTGACCAAGAGGGTGTTGTGAACTTGAAAGAATGCAAATTATTTCAAAATGTATAATTTTACTTTAATTCCTAAGTATTTTTGAAGCTAAACATTATCTAATCGAATCACCTACAATGTCAAAGTAGTTGACCACATATTGTGCAAATCAACCATTTTCAGAAGCAGTTCCAATATTCCTTCAACTACTCTGCAATTTCCTGCAGTCATCGATTTCCTGTAGATGCATAGATTTTCTACAGTTGCCAATTTCCTGTTGATGCAGATATTTCCTGCAGTTCACTAATTTCCTGTAGATGCAGAGATTTCCTATAACCGCCCCTATTTCCTGCAGCTGCTCCGCAATTTCCTGCAATTTCGCCAGTTTCCTGTAGATGTGGAGATTTCCTATAATCGCCCCAATTTCCTGCAGCGATTTCCATGATTGAGCATGTTCTGGTCAGCCTTGAGGAGAATGAAGACATGTGTTTTGTTGATAAATTCAGTAATATGGATGTTGTCCTATTGGTCACCTTAGAAATGGCATTGAAATTTCCCAGACCTTCATTCCTTTTTCAAGTGGCTGTATTAAGAGGTAGTTCCTGCAGCTTCACGAAATATGTTCGATCCATGCTTTCAGTCATGGACTGAACTCATCATGCTTATTTCTGCTATCTTTGCCATATATTGTTAGTCACCAGTTGTAGGATGTTATATTTTCTAATTTGAGGTAGATTATGCCCATGTATTTGTATAAAAGTCCTTTATGTTTATTAGAAGAGGAGGGGAGGATCTGGAGAGAAGAAGGACAGATTGAATATATCAAACCTGTATGACTGTATATTTTCCAAATTAATATAATACTTGATGTTCTACTGAATTTCATTGAGTAACTCATTTCGTAGTTGAAGGGGCCGTGAGTAAGGGAGGGAGCCTTTTACTCACAACTCTTGTAGCTGAAGATTTATTTTATTTCCATTTATTTTTGTCATGCATTACTAGAATTAATACATAGTTTGCAATTCTCTTTTCTAATTTGTAACATCTTGTGAATGATGGTTAAATGCGAGATCATTTGATGAATGATTTGGAATTGTTGAATATGCTTTCATTTCTGTTATGCGAAGTGTGAATTGAGTTAATTGTTGTTGTTTGGGTTTGTATCTTTTCTAGATCTGCATCAACAATTCTATGTGTTGTAGAGAGATGAATTATCTACTCTATAGCCTTTGCTGCTAAGTATTGATAAGGAAAAGAGTTCTTGAAGCTGTGTGTTTGTGTGATTTTATTTGGAAAAACACTTACGGTATTAGCCTGCATATATTTTGTGCAGCATCTCACAAGCTTACCTACCCCTGGTCGATAATTTATGTCTGTCAAATTATAAGTCTATAATTTTCCCACATTACTAGAACTAGTTCACAGTTTGCAGTTCTCTTTTCTAATTTGTAACAACTTGTGAATGATGGTTAGATGTGAGCTCATTTGATGAATGATTTGGAATTGTTGAATATGCTTTCATTTCTGTTATGCAAAGTGTAAATTGAGTTAATTTTTGTTGTTTAGGTTTGTATCTTTTCTAGATCTGCATCAATAATTCTAAGTGTTGTAGAGAGATGAATTATCTACTCCTTAGCCTTTGCTCCTAAGTGTTGATGAGGAAAAGAGTTCTTGAAGTTGTGTGTGTGTGATTTTATTTGGAACAACATTTACGATATTATCCTGCATATATTTTGCGCAACATCTCACAAGGTTACCTACCCCTAGTCGATAATTTATGTCTGTCAAATTATAAGTCTATAATTTGCCCCAACATTTTGGTGTCATTATCGGTGAGGTGCTAAGGGATGATACTCGAAGTGTTTTAGTATGATTTCTTTTGTTTGAATTTTTTAGGACTGGGGGAGTCGAAGTGGTAAGATCCGGGGTAAGGCCTATGCACCTGTAGAGATCAGAATTCAACAAAGTCATGTCTTGATTGTTTGGTAAGTAGAAGTTTTTAAATTTTCTACATAATATATGAATAGGGTCCAATATTTTCAAATATTTTTAGTGGTGATGTGAGCACCACTTCGTCCACTAATAATCTGGTAAGGGAGAGGAAGTTCGTAAAGAACAAAGAAACAAAGGAATCCAATAGGAGGCTTACAACAGGGTTTGATAGTTGATCCTAAGAGGATTAATGATCCCACAACAACTTCTTCTGCCAAAAAATACTCTATTGTTGCTCATTCATAATTTACAATGGCACCTCAAATGCCATGGCAACCATGTCCTGCAGGCATGTTACAACAACATTTTCAATTTCCTTATGCCTAGAATCGGATGTGGAACATTCCAATGCCTTGGCAACCCTAGCCTTAGAAAGGGAATTTCCCTTACCTTGTTGCACCAAATTATTCCCCTCAAAACTTTTATGTACAACAAATGGTAAAGCAACAACTTCCTGCCCAACCAATATCCAATCTCAACAATAAATCCATCCAATCTACTCACAATATTGGAATGGCCATTTATCCCACTTATCCTATCGATTACATTACACCTCAGCCTCTGCAGGAAAATTATGTACCTTTGCTGTAGGCGTTTCCTATGTCTCTGTAGGAAATTAAACTAAGGTTAGGAAAAGTGGTGACCCAACTAGAAAATATTGAAGGGATTATAGAGGGAGAAATCCCTCATACACCTGAAATAGAAAGTGTATAAGAAATAAAAGAAAAAAAACATTCCAAGATCATAAGAACCTACCTTATCTCAAACTGTCCAACCTCCTTTTCTTGAGAAGTTGGGGGTGGAAGAAATGACAAAACAAATTGAATTTGATCTAGTATCCAAGTTAAGAAATTTATGCATCAAGTTTCCTTTACTGCAAGCGATTAGGGATATCTCAATCTATGCTAAAATATTTAGGGAACTATGTATCAAAAAGATGGGGAGAAAAAGGAAAGAACCCTCTACAATTCAAGTAGATGGGAAAATTGCAAGCCTTATGTCTACCGGATTTTCCACAGAAAAATATGCAGACCTTGGAATTCTTGTGGTTACCACCTTCACCAATGGATATCCAATAATGAATACTTTAAGTGATTTAGTTGCATCCATTAATATAATAACAATCGAAACACTGTCTCATATAGGATTCTTTGATTTTCCTCCTACCCATACTGCATTATAATTCACAGATAGATCTAAGGTCAAGCCAAAGGGTGTTTTGGAAGACATTTTCATTTCATTAGATTCCTAGGAATATCCTGTGGATTTTTATGTTCTTGAGCCTAAGACAAATTTAGGGAGGCACCCTTTGATCTTGAGGATACCTTGGTTGGCCACAACGGATGCCTTCATGAGGTGTAGCTCAGGGAACATGACCATCACTCAAGAGGCTGAAATTAAGCACATCAATCTATATCCCCCTGCCAAACCCCTCTTGAATTCAGAAAATATTCATTCGGATGAGGAAGAACTTAATTCAGAAATTATTTAACCAGTTTTGACCATAGCTCAAGCTATGGGCCTTCAAGAAAATATTGGGGATAATTTAATTAATTGCTCTATTTCAAACCCTAATTTTTCCTAGCATTTAGAGGGGTAGTCAAGTCATGAGATAGATGTCATTGTTGAGCATAACTTCCAAAACCATAGTACAACAGTTGAATTAGATTCATCCCTCCTATCTGTATTTCTTGCAGAATCAACAACTGAAGGTGGAAGCAAGGTAATTGAGATCTTTCATCAATTATGCCTAACTTATGAACAGGAAAATAGATTAACTGAGATATTGAAAGATTTTTCAGACACATTTTCTTCAGAATATGTAGATACAAATATGATACTTGGTATCTTCTCTGATATTTTATATGATTGCATAAAGGTTTATATGGATGATTTTATGGTGGTGGGCAATACTTTTGAAGAGGCTTTACTTAATCTTAGGAAGGTTTTGCAAATATGCAGAGAGACTAATATTTCATTAAGCAGTGAAAAATGTTTTATAATCATGACTCAAGGCGTTATCTTGGATCATCATGTTTCTGCTGTAGGAATTAAAGTTGACCCAACAACAAAGGAAGTGATATTGAAGAAGAAAGCGCTGGAAATGGTGGGAAAGGGGGTCATTCCTTTCACTATCTCTTCTTGATTTTCTGCTGCAATAAACTGATCTTACTTTGTTCCTTCTTGTGCTCATTAAACAATGAGAAGAACATCTGTTGGGTATAGGTTTATTCCTTTTTCCGGGTCTAATGGACTAATTACGAAAAATGAGCCCTCTTGGAGTCTTTTTTCAGTATTTCAGACTCTCTAAAATTGAAATCTGGCGAGCATAAACTATTCTCACCTCGTTAAAATAACAGATCAGTGGACCCTTAGAATAAATTTCGTTTTTCAAGCAATTTTAGTTTTCTCATGTTGGACTGACGTGGAATTTCTTAAGGCCCTCCTTCCAATGATCTTGGCTCATCGATATCAGCAAATTATCTGGGTTTCAAGATTAGAGACTAGCGATGCCTTGAAGCTTGTATATCTTAAAGACAGGCTATATCGTCAGCAACAATGGGGATTCATTATGGATCCTTCACTGTTGGATCCTATAGGGGGTTCAATAATAGCCCATACATTCACACCTGATAGGATGCATCAGATGTACCTTGGTCCTCGCTCTCATCATTTGTGATGGGCCTCACTTTGGTTAACAACTAACCTTAATGGTTGGTAATCCAGTGAGTTCATTGTTCATTCGACCTCAACCTATTTATTCGTGTGCAATGAACTATACAAGAGGGGGAGAATATGGTTTCCTATAGATGGAATTCTTGCAGAACATTCCAGCCGTAGCATTTCCGCAGCAAAAACAATTATTTCTTGAAGAATGAATTTCAAGCAGATAATATTCTACAGAATATGGAAAGTACCAATTATCATCATTGTTATTTCAGGCCACATAGCTATATGATCTTTCATCTAATATGATTTCAAAGTGGTTCATAATTTCAAAGTAAGTACAGGCGTCATCAGATGTATTGATAGTTGTAAGGTAAGATCGAAGGTACATTTTGATGTTAGAATACTTAGGGTAGAAAAGTAATGGTACTAAACTTTTTAAATTTGCATGAATTTAAGTCATGGCTACCTTCACAGAAAAGACAACCTTGACCATTGGTATCTTACACAAATTCCCATTCCGATCTATTATTCTGATTTTCACGATGTTATCTTCCCAATGTTTATCTGGCAGAACGGATCATGATGACAATCATGATCACGTTCCCCCATAACTCAAAGTTTCCCCTTACTCCCGAGTCTTTCTGAATTAAACCTTCTTGTTTTCATTGGGTTTGAATTATTTCCACCTAGTTTTAGTAACAAGGGAAACTGTTGGGTGAAACTCGAAGCTGAAAGGGCACCCTCGTGCCTACTAAACGCTTTGTGAGGATCCACGCTATAAAGTTAGTGATTAAATAGGCTGCAGAGGGCACAACCCATCAAGACTGAGGAACCAAGTCTACCGTAGTCCTCCTAGGGACAATGTGATGATGAGGGGACCTCTAAGGAATTAATGAGGTCAGCGTTTCTTAATGGGTGCTCCAAAAAAAAAAACAAAACCTGAAGGAGAATAGCTTGCAATTGTAGAAATATGTGGAAGAATGGAAAGCGAAAACATCAGAAGGCTTTCCGTATTATGAAGAAACATCAAGTTCAGATTGGTCATTTGCAGAAGAAGAATGAAAAGTATTGGAACTCGGTACAAAAAGCAGAATCTAGCAAGGCACACCTAGACCATCTTGCTATAGTAGCTGCGGTCCAAAACAAGGACTGCATTTTCTTCCTGGAGGAATATTTTTTCTTCCATAAGAGACATGCAAGAATCTAGGTGTGGGGGAGATGTTGAGTCCCAATTTTGCTCATTTTTTATAATATTTATGAGGCCTTAACCCCCTTATTTTGAACCCTTCTTATCTTTAAAAACCCTCTTGTATTATATTTTGTGTGTTTTGACCAAGAGGGTGTTGTAAACTTGAAAGAATGCAAATTATTTCAAAATATATCATTTTACTTTAATTCCTAAGTATTTATGATCCATACATTTATGATCAATTTCTCTCTCTCAAACTTCTTTCAAAGCCAAAGACTGAATGTTGTTGTTATTCACCATGTATTTATAATCACAGTAGCCTATGTGAGAAAACTGTAATACAATGAGAAAATTTAGAGAAAAGAGAAAATGGTGGTGTATTGACTTATTCAGTGAAGTCAAGCTGGTGAAGGAAGTGGTGGAAAATGTTCAAAAATTTAATTGAAATTTTGTGGTGGAAAATGTTCAAAATATTAATTGAATTTTGCGTCATTCACATAAATGCAATTCTACATGATCAGAGAAGCAAGACAGAGGGAGAAATGGACTGTTGATTTGGGAAAGGAAAAAATTCTTGTACTAGAAAATCATTCGAACTTCATTGAAATTTTGTAAGCTGGATACCTGGACAGAAAAACAAATCAGAGAAAAATGGGCCTATTGATATTGACTTCGAAAAAGGAGAATGGAGACCTAAAAATTTTCTAGATATTGATAGAAATTTAATCATGTAGACACGTAAGGATCTTGAATCGGAAAATGGAGAGTGGAGACCAAAAAATGTTTCAGATATTGATAGAAATTCAACTGTGTAGATATCCCAAGGAAAAACAGAGAGAAATGGATGTATTGATTGATTTGATTTTGGATAAAAAGAAATTGGGATACTCTCAAATCCCTAGGAAATTGGTGAGCATGGAGCCACATGGCATGAATATAATTCTTTTAATTTATTAAAAATTAATTCAACCTAAAAAACTCTGTAACAACGATAAACATTTAGAAAAAGCATATGTTGAGCATACTCCTTTAAGAATCAATCTAGGTCATCAATTAAAAAAAATGTCAAAAAATCCCCATCCACCTTAAGTTGAAATAGGAAGACTTCAACAAACATTTGCACCACTACAATATCTCTCCATCCTTTTTGGTTTTAGATTTAGTTTAAAAAATTGTTATTAAATAAAATTAAAATTAAACTATTTTGATTTTGAAACAGTCGTGGTTTTTGGGCAAGTGGTTTTGAGAAGCCTATGATATTGTAACAAAGCCTATTAAGTTAATAATATCATGATAAAATCGGGGTAAATATCTATGGTTAAGAACCTTGTTATATGGTAAGTTTATTGTAACTAGTAATTGCCCCTAAAAGTGCTAAAGTACATTGAAGGAATAGAATATTTTGGAAGATCATTTGGCGACTCACTCCAATGCAAGCATCATTAATCATTTCTATGGGTGGAGCAATATTGCTTCTCAATAAGAATATGTAGTTAACATATATGTAAAACTACTCAGAGACATTAGAAAGGGACATCCAAATATCTGAACAAGACTCCACTTGTTAGATTTTAACAACCGATGAGGAGAATTACTTGCTATTAGGATTGAAGAAGGCATTTTCAATATTTAGAAAGAAGTCAACGTCAATTCCTCTGGTACAGTCTAGATCGATATCAAGAGGAATGAGAATGACAACAAAGGTGGAACTGGAGTAGAGTGGCGTTCTTTTAGACGTGGAAAGAGGGGTGCTCTTCTAGGAAAAGAAATATAACTTAGCTAATCATTTTCTCGTTAAGTTCATTTATGTGCTAATTTGGAACTTCCAGGTTCTTATTTTTGTAAATATGAGAACTTTGATAATACAAAATTCCTTTTAGAAGGAAAAAAAATTCAAGTGAAATAAGTAACAAATCTCCCATGTGGTGAAATAACTAAGTTCTAATAACTGTTGTTCTAGATATGGCTACTTATCTAGGGAATTAGTATTCAAGTCATGAAACTGTCTGGGAAGGAGGCATTCAAAAGGTTGACTTGTTTAGGGTATGTAACAACTGAAATTAGTGTTTGATGAGCCCTAAAACACTGATATGGATGATGGGAGTGAGATGCCCAAATGGATTTGTAACAGCTGCCCCCTAAAGCATGAAGTCGAAAAATGTAAATGTCGAATGAAATGCTTTACGATGTGATGAGGAGGTTTCGAAGTGGAAGGTGACCTGCATCAATTACAATACATATATCATGATATTTTGATTTTTTCATGAACCGTTTAGGGAAGGCATACCCATGCTCAACATATAAACTTTCATTACATGTACATAGACAGTCATCTACAGATATAGACCCATGAATGGATGACCATCAGTGTAAGGCCATTGTACATATGATTTAGTACTCCTGAAATCGCAGCCCGAATGGATGAAACTAGATCCAGGGGTCTTATATCTTGTTCAATCATTCGCTCAAGTACGAGTCTAACCATGTGAATATGTGATCTGAACTTGAACATGGGAATACATTGTCTGGATACCAACCAATGATGTAAGTCGTTAACATACGTGAGAGAAATCACTAATAATGATAATGATCCTCAAGGTACTGTAACACATTCTGCATGGTGTGAATGGATGTTTTGATGTCGAACACCATACAAAGTCTTTTGGTCGAAGGCCAGTGATGTCAACCTATCATAGGAAGTTAGAAACTTGCCATTGATGTATGCAAGTCTCAAGGTACTGGAAGGGTGTTTCTAAGTCAACTTCTTGGATAATGTGTTGATGTCGAAAAGAAGTGACTCGTCGCAGGAGGGCCTTGATGTATCTAACATCAACGACACAAAACGAGCGTAATGCCTTTGGAGACGGAATTTGACTGATGACACAAGGTTCAAGAATGGCAGTCATGAAAATAAAGGTTCATGGTATTGCAAAGGATGAATTTTAACTGGATGACTTCTATTGAACATGTTGGTGACACTAAAATGAATTGGTAGCATTGACCCAAAACAAAGTGATGGATGGTATGATAGGCCAACAGTATGATCACCATCAAGCTAATAACCGAACCCAAGTAGTCACAGTGATGAAGTGAAAGTGTCATGTTTAAGAGCAACCTGCTACCATAAAGTGATTTACCCCTTTTTCCATTTCTCCCAGTCATTGCTGACCAATACCTCTTTATTTTTTATCAAGATTGAGGAGGATAACATATGCTTGTTGTAAAATTCTACCCTTCGGGTGAATACATCACTATGTGATGTTTTAACGAGTCTAGACAAGGTGAAACTCAGTCTTGTCATGATCAACAAGTTTGTCGCTATTTTATGTTTTAACAATTTTAATGACAAAGATAACTCAGTCCTTTTCATATTTATAGAGTTTGAAAAGATACAAAAAGAAAACCCCACAAGTTCTTTTTTGTAGATTTGTCTCTCAAGCCCAAAAAAGCATAAAACAATGCGAGAGAGAACCTATTGACCATGTTCAGTCAACGTATTCCTTTCTCGTAAATAATCTATCTCAGTCTGGAAAGGGTTAAACTTATACTGAGTAGATGTCGTTTCCAATCCGTTAACGAGCTGAAAAGGACAAGTGATCGGCAATATTTTCATATTTAGAGAGTCTAAAAAGAGCTTAAAGATAACTCCACTTTGAGGAACGAGTGGTGTCTAGGATAGAAACTAGTTTTAGTGATGTTGGAACTTCTCAAAACATGTTGATTTATGTGAAGATGCTAGCTAATAAGACCACCCATTGCAACTGTTCTTCAAAAAGGGTAAAACAACCAAGTGAAAGTGTATGATTGGCCAAGTAGATAGTGACGATGGAAGGAGAAAAACCAAGGTTCATCTGAAGGAAAAAGCTGATAGAATGGTAGTCACGAGGGTTAAAATGGAGATGGGTTCATTTTTGCACAAGCTTGAACCAAAGGGAACTATGCTTGGATACAGTTTCATGTTTACACAAGCTTGAAATGAAAAACTATGCTTGGATTCAGTTTCATGTTTACACAAGCTTGAAACGAAAAACTATGCTAGAATTCAGTTTCATTTTTACACAAGATTGAAACGAACAATTATGCTTGAGATTGGTTTCCATGCCCCCAACATGATGACTCAAAACTAGGTGCATGCCCCCAAGCTTCATTACATTCACCTAAGTAGACAACTCATGGCTATCAAGTGGATGGAATTGTTAGGAAATTATATATTACAGAGCAATGGAACACATAAAATATTGCAGAAATATAAACACAGAAAATGCATAAAACAAGAGAGACACAGATATACGTGGTTCACCCAGTTTGGGCTACATCCACAGAGAAACAACCAGTCCTTTGATTTATATTATCTAGCAAACTGAAGAGATACAACCTACAGCATATCCGTTGTAATTCCCTCTTCGCTCTCAATCTCCTCTCTCTTCCTCACTCAGAATACAGATCTACATAGACGCAATACAATTCCCTCATATATAGCGAGGGGTTTCCTTCTGGGGCAAAAAACCCGAAATTAAACATAACGTTTACCGTCAAATCTCCGCCTAATGAACAGCCCAAATTGACTACGAAATTACAACATTTTACAAGGCAATTTTACATCTATTCTTAGCGTCGAGGGCGCTGCCCCTGATCCCCCCACCAAGGGGGGGCTCCCAAAAGGTCGTAGCCACCCCCCTTGGACCCCTCCTACAGCAAATATTTTACGGGCGGTGTTTCTACCCCATTTCGAATTGGGGTCCAATACAGAAGATAATCAGGCTCCACACCCAACAAGCTTGAAATGAAAAAATATGCTTGGATTTAGTTTCATGTTTACATGAGCTTGAAATGAAAAACTATGCTTGAATTTAGTTTCATTTTTACACAAGCTTGAAATGAAAAACTATGCTTGAGATTGGTTTACATGCCCCTAGCATGTTGACTCGAAACTAGGTGCATACCCCCCAAGCTTCATTGCATTCACCTAAGTAGACTACTCATGGCTATCAGGTGGATGGAATGAAGGTTCATTTATGAGATCAGGTGAAAGACTTGACTAGGATTTTACGAGATCTAATCAAAGACTCGAATTGGAACTTTGCTCCAGGGGACCTTGTTTTATTTTTTAATGATCTTGTCACAAGACAAGGAACTCTGCTCAAATTCCTTGTTTCATTTTTTAATGAGCTTGATAAAAGACAAGGAACTATGCTCTGGGACCTGTTTCGTTTTTTAAAAGGTTGACACATTAAAAGAACTATCCTCATATTCCTTGTTTCATTTTTTAACGAGGTTGACACAAGACAATGAACTATCCTCGTATTCCTTGTTTCATTTTTTAACGAGCTTAACACAAGACAAGGAACTATCCTCGTACCCTTTGTTTCATTTTTTAACGAGGTTGACACAAGACCAGGAACTATCCTCATGCCCTTTGTTTCATTTTTTAACGAGGTTGACACAAGACTAGGAACTATCCTCATGCCCTTTGATCACGACTCATAAGAGGTCATGACTTCCAAGAGGTTCTCATCAGATGGGAAAATAATGCTCTGGAAGGGATCCGTAGCAAGGAACCCATTAGAGAGATCTAGTTCCAATGCCCCCAGTACATAATGTACAACATCGTTGAATTGATCGTGAGTTGATGTAGGCATGGAACGGGTTGCCACATAATTAACCCATGGTACAAAAGGACCACTTAGGGAAGATGGTTGACTGTAAGCCATATTTGGACCGGGAAATGAAAGCTGGTCAATGGTGACAATTCAACCTTCATGTGGGAAACAAATCACTCGAAAGAGTGTTGAAACAATAGCTCCCATGTCATAAGCATAATCGCACCCAAGAAGTAAATTGTAATATGAAGGGCCTGGGACTACCATCACATTGAGGTAAACTATTTTTTCTCCGAAAGTAATAGAAAACTGGGGAAGCATCCCTAATGGTTGACTGGTTTCTCTGTTAAAATCCAACAGATTTTGGGTAATAGGCACAAATGGCAGCGAATTGAGCACTTGCTAAGCAGTGGAGGAAAGGATACTCACAGATGCACCTTCATCTATAATAGTACTAGGTACAATCATATTACAAACCTGTACTATGATCTGGAAAGGCACATAAGAAGGAAGACGACATCCTACCAGTCGATTCCAATCGAAGGAAGTGACCAAACTACTTGGAGGGGGTGTTGTAGGAACGAGAGAATTAACCCCTTGAGTTACGAGAGAGGGAGGATTTTCCTCCTGTCTTGATGGAACAGGAGGATTGCCTCCAAGCTCATTGGAATCTGAAGAAATGAAAAGAACCTGAGTGCTATCCTATTCACTCTCTTTGGGAAAGGTATGATTAACTGAAGGTGAAATCGGGTCAACTATTTCCTCAACCTATGATTGGTCAGGTATAGACAAATGGGATTCACATTCATATAGAGTGGGTTTGACCGACGGTTGATTTAGGTCAATCACTTTATCAACTAGTGAAGGATTAATTGATAGTCTCCTGTAACCAAATGGAATTCGCTACGGTGAAGCAGGACGGTTATCCAACACTTTTTTGGTTTCATCCAGATAGGGACAAAGATGAATGGGGTGATTACCTTCACATAACCTACATAGAAGCTTAACTTTGCCCTTCTTTCCATGAACTTTACTACCACTAGTTGATGGTGTGTCACCAGCATGATCTCCAGAAATTAATGACACAGGATGATGTGAACGAGAAGACCATTCTTCTACGATTTGAGGAATATCATGACAATTTTGGTCTCCCGTACAAAGTTTGCATGGATATCAAACTTTATGAGGCTTGACAGATGATTTCTCATTAGATGTTGCATTCAAAGCAATGGTTTCTTAGTTTCCCCTCTGCTGAATTTGCTTCTTCTTCTTCTTCTTCTTCCTTTTCTTCTTCTTCTTAGCCACTTGGTTACTAGTACCAATACTTCCACTGGGCGAAGAGGAAGAAGGGGAGGAAGAAACAACCGAGGAAGAAGGCAAAGGGTCAACTTTAGAATCAACTGGAGGTTGATTTTTTCCAGTTTGAGGAGTAGTCTATTGCAGAGAAATAATGACATTTTGAATCAAGGAGGTTGAAAACAACCATACTGGCAAGCCAATGGTAAGTCCTGGAAGGGACAATGTAGCCATATAAGGAGCACCAATATTTCCAAAAGGAGGAAAAGGACTAGGATTCCCATTAAAAGGAATTCCTGATTGGTGGACTATGGATTTTTCGCCATATGTCTCAACCTAAGATCAACTAAGGAGTGAGCGTGGAGGATGTTATGCACGGTCAATTAATTTTATTTTAATCAAAGTAACAAAACAAAACGAAAGGGATAATCTAGGAAAAAGGTTTATTAAGCAACTGTGAACTGCAGAATACCTCCCCACGAACTGAGAAGTACGGGTAGGTAATCTCCCCAAATGTTGTGTTTGGTGTATCACAGTGTACAAGGCGGCCGACTCGGTTACCTAAGGATGGATAGCAACCTAGTGTTGTCCTCCCATATATACCCGAAAGTACCTGGAAGCCCAATCTGTATTATCATTGTCTAATGCAAAATCACATAGTGAGAGCATTCCCATATACTTTGCGTACTGTAACACTGCCCTATATACCCAAAGGTACATGGACGAGCTATGATATACTCATGTACGTGGAATGAGGTATCACACTCGAGATGTATTACAAACAAGTTAGCGACAGTTGAGATGTTTTACGACGCCGAAACATGTCTCTAGCCTAAACCTCTAAATGTTTTTCGTTAAGTGACAATGCTCCATTAGGTAAATTGAAGTTAATTTTAAGTTGATCTTGCTTAGGAATTTGCCTTTCAAGTTCACCACGCGATGTATTCTGAAATACCTAGGGATGCAACTATTATGATAAGCATTCTTTCCATTCAATTTAACAATGAAAATCTTAGCTAATAGGGATAAAGCAATCATATTTCTTTCGATCAAAGAGCAAAGAGCACAATCTAATGCAATGTCCCTAAACTATTCCTATGAGCACACACAAACTTTTTTAATGAAAAATGCATGTATTTCTTTTTGATTTCCTTAATGTGAATATGAAAAACATGAAACTAATGCACATACAATCAATCAACCTTTTTTTCAAAAATGAAGACTTTATGGCAGTTCTTTTTCGAAGGAAAAGAAGACTTTTACAACACTTTCTTTCGAACAAAGATTAATCAACTATATCTAACTTTGACTATGGATCGATAATGTAAAAGAAAACATTTAAGAAACATTAATCAACCAAGTCAAATTAGGGCTAGAAAAGGAGATAAAAACTTGTTTTCTGAGACATGACATTCATTGACCAATCAACAAGCAATCAAATAGAAGAAATTTGGCAAAAAACTCAATCCAAAGGTGGGAAACTAACCCTAGGAGGATCAACACAGCCCTGAATGGGATACAGTGTGCTTCAAAGCATTGTCCCTAAGCCAAGGGTGCTTTGTAGAGCATTTTGTCTCTCACAAGCCTGCGCTAGTGACAGTAAGCCATTTCAAGAGGCAAATTGACACAGTTTTCGACCAAAATTAATTGCAATAGAGCTGAAATAGAATCAACGAAAACAAGTAGGGTCTGCAAGAGTGTCCTAGGAGATGGATAAGCTACTAGGAAGGATTATATTCCCCAGTGGAGTAGCCAATTTGTTTTAGATAATTTGGTATCTACGGATAAATACTAATTCCTTAGATAAGTAGCCATATCTAGAACAACAGTTTAAAGCACTTTAGCCTTTTCCTATAAGTAATAGATAAGACAAATAGGATGAGAATACCTACTTGTAGTTTCTCTTTCCTTTTGTCTCCTTTGTATCGGTCTCGTCACTCCTTCCCGTACTTAACACACTTGAGAAGTACCTGTAAACATCAACAGAAGACAAAGAACCAATCAAAGCAAAATATCTGTTGATTACAAGCAAATGGAATCAGATACATTCACACATATAAGCATCATATAACAAGATAAGCATATGGAAAAAGGTTCAAATACTTTATTGAATAGAAGGTAGAATTACAACCATGAAGTCTGATTTGAATTCACTCCTCTAGCTTTGATCCCATCCACATCACATAAAAATCATGACACTCCGGTAGCATAACAATACTTGTCTCAAAGTCAATTCTCATGGCAACATTATCTCCTTACAATTTATCAAATTCCAACCCCTGATCACTTAACTCATTCCTCATCCATTTTCGAGCTCATAGTAGTTGATAAGTGAGGGAAACTTCTAGAAGACTCCAAGAGATAAGAATATTCCCCAAACCCTATGTGAATTTCGCTCAATCTCGCCCAATGTAGGTCAAAGAGGACCTAAGTACTCTGCAGAGCACCTTGGCATGGACTTAACTGCTCTGCAGTGCACCCTTACATGGGCCTACATGCGCTGGTCCCTTTAGAGATCATTTCAAGATGCCTTCAAGTCATGAAACTATCAGGAAGGAGACATTCAAAAGGTTGACTTGTTTAGGGCATGAAGCAACTGAAATTAGGGTTTGATGAGCCCTAAAACATTGATCTGGATGATGGGAGTGATATGCCCAAATGGATCTATAACAATCACTCTATGTTGGTAGAGGGTCTAGTCTTTTGTAAATCAAGTTGTCATGGTGATAGGCTTATGGAGTAACTTTGTAGCTACATGTATGGGCTAATGATGATGTAATAGTAATGATGTATTATGTATTTCAATCATTGGTCCATAGGAGTTTATCATAGGAGCCATGTATGTAAAATGCTCATGGAGCCATGTACGTATGTCGTACTATCATTGGGTTATTTAGTCATGAGTCATGTGGTCATGTTATGGTCATATATTGGTCATGTATGAGGTCTTTGTATTGCTGCTACAACCATGTATATATATTGTAATATGTCATTTGTCATGGTCATGTGGACTCTTGGTCCACATTGTGCTTCTTTCCATGGGCAAGGAAGTAATGTTGCAGTGGGAATATTTCACTTTAGTATGGAGATGATGTTAGAGATGGCATGTGTTTAGGGGGATCATCTATTTTCTCTTATTTATTTCATCCATTCATTATTATACATCATGGTCCGCTTAGAGTTGTTCATGGTGTGCCTCATACTATGCTATGAAAGTTGGAGTTTTTGACCTCATGTTTTGAATAGAGAGGTCGATTGATGTTGTTGCTTTGTGGTTGTTATGGAGAGTTTTGGTTGATGCTCATGTGCACATTGTTGCATGTTGTTTCTCATTATGATTCTTTTGATTGATGATTGTATGGTTGCCTTACGTTGGCATATTGTTGCTTACTGCCAGAGGTTGTTGGTTGGTATGTTTCTATGGATGATGGTTGGTGATGTGTTGCTTGTTGCTGATGTGGAGAGTATGGTCATTGGTTGATATGCACTACTTTTTAGAAATGTAGAGGTTTATTGCTCCAATATTTGTGCTTCAATTCTTGTTGCCTTACTAGATGGAGTTAACCCTTTTCCATTGATGTAAAAGTGGGAGTGATAGAGGAGAATGGTCTGGATTTTGTGTATGGTTGCCATTAATGCTAAAGGGGAAGATTGTTGGCATTATGGTTCGCATGGATCCAGCTAGCTGATGTTGGCATTGGTTCATGGTTGCAGCTAGCTCATTTTGGCATTGATGTCAACCCTTGTAGAATAGTTGATGTTTGGATGCCTTCATTGTAGCATGGTTGCAACTAGTTGAGCTAGCATTGAGATGAATGTGTTGGCATTGATGTCAATCTTGTGATGTATTGATGAACAAATGATAGAATTGTTATGATTGATGATGAGTTGGCACACTAGCTGAGTTGGCAACTAGGTCTTCATGCTTATACTCATGGCGATGAATTTTTGTAGTGTGGTGGCCTTATGTTGATGATGGAGATGTGCTACAGTGTATTGCGAGTCCATTAGAGGTGTTGCAGCTTGTGCAGATGTTTGTTGGAGAGTGGAGGACTTGTTGGCACTCTTTCCAACCTTGTTTGTTGGCCTTTTAAGTCAACCTGGTAGTGACAATTGGGAGACTTGCTTATCTACTTGTAGAGGTGTTACTGAGCTTAGCAGAGTTTTGGAGGTGAGTTCAAATTTTGAAGAAGAGGATCCAAATGGTGGTAGAGATTCTGAGATGAGGGCTTGTAGTTTTTCCTTATGCTCTACCCCAATCGCTCCCATGGAGGCTTATCCATGTGAATGAAAGGTTCTAGTCACTGGGAAACATGCATGTGCAAATGACTGAAGGCTACAATCGAGTTTAGGTAGTGTTGTGCATGTGACTGAGAATTTTCATGAAAAATCCTTCGCATTCCTCATGAAAATCAGATGAAAATTGGCATGGAAATTCCTAGAGACTTCTAGAATAAGTTTCAATTGTTGGGAATGGTTTGAAAAGGTCCTCCAATGATGTGAACACCTTTAATGCATAAGTAGTGATGTTAGTGTATTGATTTAGTCCAAATTGTGCGCCCTTGATCCCATGTCTAAGATGAATTTCAATCAACACTTTTTATATACATCACTTTAGAGTTGAGTATTGTTTGGTTGAGTATGAGAGTGAGCTAGAGAAGGATGCATTGTGTGGGTGTGCTTCAAAGCCATAGTGAGCTTAATTGCTTTAGTGTATGAGCTCTAATGGAAGCAATATGATAAGATCTATTTCTTGAAGCATAATATTGATTCAGATCTCCATATTTCAGATCTATGATGCATAGAATTGTAGCAGAGTTTGGTATTGATGGAGCTCCATATTAGCGACTCTCACATTTATTTTTGTAGGAGCTACTGACGCATTTGGTACATATCCATAGTGTCTTATGTTGTTGATTGTATTATGAAACATTCATATTTTGGTGTGAGGGTTTGCTATAAGTTTTGTTTTATCTACTGGTGATATTATTCAGTTTTTATTGGATGGATTGTGGCCACTATTTTGCTAGAGTGGAGAGCGTATATTTGTGGTGTTTTTTATTATGATTTGCAGAGAGTCTTGTTGCTAAGAGCATACTTGTAGAGCTGACATATTGTTGAGCAGAGTGTCTTGGATCCAATTGGAGAATTTATGAAATGAGGTCCACATAGTGTTGAGTAGTAACTTCATGAGAGAGGAGTAGTGATTTCGAAGCTTCGACGAAAGGAACAGTTTCTCCATCCAACCAAAGTTGGAAAGTCCAATCGAAGTTGGGCGAGGATCATTGATTTTGGTGGCCTTTAGCAGATGGTAGTCTATAGATCTATGTGAGAATAGATTCTTCTAAGCTTATCACTAGAATCGAGTCTCCTTACTTATTGGTGTTAGCCTATTGTGTATGAGGTTGAGTCTCCATGCCGATGGGAGTCAACAAATCTATGTAAAAGACAATTTTTCTTAATAAAAGATTCAAAGCAACACAATAGCAGTAAGGTTTGTTTTTTTCCTGGTGAAGGGTTTTCCACTAGATATCTTGTGTTTCTTTTGTGGATGTGTTTTGATGTGATTTTTATTGTTGCACTCAAGGTTACTTTGTTTTAGTTTCTTATATGATTTTATGTTCATGAGCTAATCTATTGTGTTGTTGGTGAATATATGTGTAATTCAGTTAAAGTTTAAATTGGTAAAATTATTAAAAAGATCAAACCACTGATTCACTTCACTCCCCTCCTCACCCCTCTTAGTAGTGCTCAAAGATTTGCAACAGTCTATTGTATAAATTACAAGTTATCCTTTCTCAAAATTAAAGCGAAATAGAAATTATTTTATATGTATTGAACATCTCTAAGGAGAAAAAGCATAAATTGTCATTTACAATGAAAAAATAAATGACATAAAAACAAAATAGTGTAAAATAGTGTAGAGATAGATTGATTTGTATAAATGACCTTTAGAATAACAATTATTCTTCTAAAACCTACCAAACTAGACAATCATCTTGGGAAAAAATAAGAACCAAACAAAAAAATCATGAAAATCCTTGCTACGCTAGGGTATAACTTATTGGATAAGCCACTAGGGTATAACTTATTGGATAAGCTTTCAACTCTAGAATAATTTAGATTGACAAAAAAAAATTAACAACATTTTATAAAATTTACATTAAAAACCATTTTAATTTATTTTTCAAATATTTTAATTTTGTTTTTTTCTCCACTTTAATTGATTATGGTTTTATGCTCTTATTAGGTAATGATGACAATGTACCGTCATATTGATAAATGACAAAGTGATGTCAGTCACATCATTAAATGGTTTGTAAGGTTTAAATATTATCTTGCTGCGGGTGGGCATTTCACATTCAGAAAGTCTTTGGCTACCAAATTATTTAGCGTTTTGGCTAAAAATAAAAAATATAAATCTAAAGTAAACATTACACAAACAAAATATTTATTTTTTAAAATACATTATTTAGTATTTTCTTAATTTTTATTGCTCTTCATCTTATTTGACAGTGGTTTCAGCTTGTCATGTCACTACTGACATTACTGAAACAAATTTCTCTTTCAAATATAATTGAGTATCGCCTGCATGGCACTTACAATGAGAATTAAAATAGAATTTTAAAATGCACTTACATTTGCAAATTCGAACTTTTTACAAAATGACATATGAATTCGAACTTTTTACAAAATGACACATGAACTTTTTATATTTTAGTTACTTATTTGTCTCTTTAATTTATAGTGTTTAATTAGATTCAATTTACTTTCCAACACACTTAATTTTATTATCCGGAGAAGAGAAGAGAACTGTAAGATGATAATTTGGAGAATAAAGTGCAATTTTAAAACAGTGTGCTTTATATTATATTTAATATATTTGTTGTTTAATCATAATTATTTATAGTTACATGTAAATTAAATTGATTTGCATGAGTTTAATTTTTATTATTATCTCTCAAATTATTTATCCAATGAATAAAAAAAATTAAAATATTCTGTTTTGTATTTTTTGTATTTTATTGCCTTCATCTTATTTGGCAATGATTTCACTAAGTATCATACCAATACTTAGAGTGGTGAACATTGCTGGCACAAATCACATCTAGTAGTGACAACAATGAAGTACCAACATGGAGACGTTCTCATGTTGGAGAATCACATCCCACAATTTGTGCTAAATGAAATGTTTGACAAGGTGACGGTAGCTAAAATGTTTGACAAAGAGAAGGAAACTTTAGTCCCGGCACTAGAAAACATTAATTTGTGTGAAAGTCCAACAACATTAATTAATTGAGTGTCCATTCAACATAACAACTGAAACGTTCAATGATTATAAGCTTAGCAAGATACCTGAAACCTAAAACGTTCATTGATTATAAGCTCAGCAAGAAGGCACCCAAGACTACACATCCACATCTGCTAGGTTGCATGCACGAAGAAATTGTATGAATTTTAAATATATTTGAATCATTGATCTGAAATGGGGACCTAAAGGCTACTTGTCAAGAACAACAAGAACCTCTCCCACTCCAAAGCTTAAACAATTTCCAAGATCTATGCTTATGATTGATAATTTGCAAAATTAAAAGAACTGGAAATAGGTGTATGCTTTGTTTGCCTTTAACTGTTCAAGTGCTTTAAGTTGATTTGCTTAAATTGATATAAAAACATATAACAGAAAATAATGCAAATAATAACCAACACACATAACAACAATATAATTAGGAGTTCACCCAAACCTCTTGGGCTCCATCTCCGTGAGCTCTTGTCAACTCGACTAGGCTCTTTGGGATTATGGCTTGAATTCTTTTACAAGTCTTTGACTCAACTCCATAGGTTTACAACTGAACCAATGGGTTTAGAATGCCATCTTGCCCGTGGTTGTCCTTTATCTAGACAGATCTAGGCTTCTCTGGACTAATTCTTTCAGTCAGTGCTCTGAGCTTCTTAAGCTTTTGGCTTCTCTAGCTCCCTCAGAATTCTGCACTGTCTCTAGAATTCCTTCTTTTGTCTTCTGCACAACAAACACTAGCAACAACTTGATCCTTCGATCTCTTTGATGTCTGATACTTCACTGAAGCATTTAGGAGCTGCCTCTAACCTCTGGTGGCTTCTCTCTATTAAGCTCTCTGGCTCTGCCTCCCAAACGCTGGTGGCTATCCTCCCTTAAGTGCTCTGGCTCTACCTCCCAACCTCTGGTGGCTATCCTCCCTTTAGAGCATCTCTGGGTTCATCATGTTTTTATAACACGTTCTATTACAACAATCGCTTAAAGCGTGAACTGAGTGTTCATTAAAAGAATTAATGTACGAATGAAAGGAACAATGGGCGCGGGTAACCTGACCGTTCGGCCTTCCTCCGACATAAATCCCGAAACATAACCCAATAATGGAATACACGGGAAAACTTCACGGAAACCCAACCATGAGCTTAAAGCTAGAACTCAAATGAAATTCAGCCGCATCTATAATCCTTTCAGGTCCGCACATATCGCAAGTCGCATGTCGCAATGTGAGACTCTTTTATATGGTTGCAATCCCATTCGTCGATCGCCGATATCGGCGCTATCGCATTTTGGCATATCGCATGGCATAAGGCCTTTGTTCCGATTGCTGATCATCGATGCCAATCGTCGATCACAATCGCATATCGGATTGTTGCATGGGTCTGAGGTATGGTGCTTTATGCCTCTGATCGCCAATCGTCAATATCGTCGTCGTTGATCGCACATGTAAACGGCCCAGGGTCTGTTCTGATATCGCATGAACACATTCCTCCGATGCAATATATCAAAGATCGCAATCGGGGATTCCTTCCACCTCCATTTAAGTCCTACCTTTGAACCTTTCTGATGCGATTTATTTAAGGAACCCTTAAGTCCGCTTTAATAAGAAATTGCCTCCTTTTCTAAGGACATTGGAAAATTTTCATCTTACAATAACTCCTTCATCTGGAGTCTGTTCTGGTCCATTCAAATTGCATTAGATTCAGAATGAAAAGATCTATGCAATGAGACTATTTCCAAGAGCATCCTTTGACTTTCATTTTTGAGTAAAAAGTCATCTAGGATCATTTTCTAATCACGCCTCCCCATTGGAAATATTTTGGACCCCAAAAGACTGATATACTAATCTGAATAGTAGATGAGAGTAGCAAGACCCGCTTCTTTCAACGTTCATACACTTGCCTTGCATAGCTAGTGCCTCTGAGCCAAAACTCGAAGATAGTCAACACTTTCCTTCCTGAATGTGCTTGTCCTTCGGTTAAGAATGTCTTCCTCCTTGTCTTCATGCAAAACTCCTGCTAAGAAGGTTACAGTAGGTAGTTTAACCCTTTCTTCCTTGATCATTGATCCAAGGTGGCTGAAACAAATGTGAAGTTACATCTTCTTCAAAAAAATTTACATTTGTACCTGTTTGACATACTGTCAACAACAACAAAATTATAGATAATAACTGGATGGCCTAAACTCTTGCTTCAACAAAAGAAATAGATTTTCACATCGTTTGAATTACCTCCATGTCTTACATCTGCATACAAATGATGGACTAGACAACAAGCCCACAAAACATGCCTTTAAAAAAATTGACCCTTCAAGTCAAGCATGTAGAAAAGGAATTCTACAGTTCTTTTTCAAAGATGAAACACTTCAACATCATCTCCATCTTGGAGACCAAATCAACTTTTCCCAAGTCAAGATTACATTACATGCATGTTTACAACAAAGTAATCAACCCTTCAAGTTAATGACACATACATGTTCAAATACAAGGAAATCATCAACATCCCTGCGTTCATGCACATCATTCTTATGCATGCATTTCATCCTTCAAATTTCACTTAAGTACACTGTACTTTCAAAGCTGAAATGAATAAATATGTATATCTATAAATAAATATGTATTAACTAACTATGCACTGTACTTTCAAGTCAAACATTAGACTCATGATCAAATGTAAAAATTAGTTCATACCTTTCAATGTTCAATAATTAAACTAAGCAACAGGAAACACTAGCTATGCGACCTTGTTAAATAAATGTTATGAAAATAAAACTTCACTAGTAATATAATCTTTTCAATAAAATATATTTGCAAACCATTGTTTATTTTTCATTTGGCCTTTCCACATCAAATGACATGGCTCCCTCTTTATCTTTATTATTATAGAAATTTTGTGAGATGGGTGTCTGTTATTTTTTATCTGTGCACATGCGTACAATTTATTTAAATTTATTTGGTCATTGAGATTTTGATTATAACATATTTTATTTATAGTAAATGAACAATTAATTAATTAATTAATGAAGTATGCACTTGATATATATATATAATATATAATATATATATATAATATATATATATATATATATATATATATATATATATATATATGTTTATTATCATTTAATCATATTAATCTCCAATTTTTAATATAACCTCTTAAATTTAATATTCATCTTGTTGAATAGTCAAGGGCTCCACCTAATTCTCAAAATGTGAGGTGATAAAACTACCACGTGTTCAATTTCCATAGGTACGAAGAAACAAACATGTTCTAATTCATATCCAAAACAGTCACCTGAAACCCTTGATATCAAATTTCATATCTCTACCTATCGAGTGATTCAGGGTGGTAAGCAGTGGTAGATCATGGACTTAGATTGGCCAGACATGTAATGGATCTCAACAATTGAATATAGGGTCATATTTTTATCTATCTAGTCATCAAACATATCAACCTTATTTAATTTGGTAGCCAGTGACAATTATGTTACTGTTGTTATTGATCATGGACTTAGATTGGCTAGATATGTAATGGATTTCAATGTTGAGTTAAAATATAGGGTCATATCGATAATGTTTTTTTATAAATATACCTTGTTAATACAAAGAAATATTAACTATAAATAATCATGATAATTTTTATTTATACAAATGACAATTAATCATATAATAATACAATCATAAAGCTAGAAATTTGAAATGTATTTCAAAAAACTTGATTTACATGAAGTCACCAATATATAATTTATGATTTTGGTGTTCTACATTAAAGGAATGAATTCTATGTTTATGTATTAATCCAATGGGTCTCGGAAAATATGTTGTAATCAAGTATTGTATGTTGAAGTAGACTATTTTATCTAATTTTGGATTATGTTGAAAGATATTCACCTCGAGAGACCCGTATATGTTTAGTATTGAGATAATAATTTTATTTCATGAGTTTGTAGATGATACTGAAGATGGAAGAAAATAATAATATAACTATAATCGGACCATAAATTTTACAATTAATATATATATATATATATATATATAATATATATATATATATATATATATATATATATTAATATTTATATTTAAAAAAAAAAAACATATTTTATATATTTGATGCAAAAAAAATTCAAATTTGATTAAATTTTTTATATAAACAATAAATACTATAATTCAATATCAAGTTTACTATTAGTAATTAAAATATAATGTAACTCCCAATAAAACTATAAAAAAGCCATAAAGACCTTCCTCTAGCTAGCTAGTACAAAAGGAGCTCTGAAGACCTTGGGGAGAATTTGTTTGGGTCGGAGCAAGTCAAGCTCTGTAGTGCTCAGGATCTCATAATTTGCAACGGTCTAAAGAAGTGGCCCAATTCTAGCCAGATGACTTGCATCCATGGGCTTGGTAGTAGTGTGGTAGACTATGTTATCTCCGATCTCCCTCTATACAACGAAATAACAAATTTTGACATCTTAAACGACCACGAGCCTAACTCTGATCATAGGCCTTTACTTATAACTCTCAATTTTGTCATGCATAGAGATCCCATAGAAGATAATCCTTATAGCCAAAAGAAGTTAATCTTTGACAGAAATAAAAAAGATCTCTTCTAAATGAATTAAAAACTAATTTTCTTCCTCTATCTAGTATAGAAAACATACAAGATCTCTATCATAATTTTACTACAACCCTCTCATATTCTATTTACAAGTTCTCAATTGAAGTTTCAAGTAATAAAAGAAATAGCAAAACCAACCCAAGGTATGACAAAGATTGTAAAAGTGAGAGGAGAGCAATTAAGGAAGTTGTTGATGGATCCCTTAAAATTGGCAAGATAAAAATATACAAAGTCCTAACTAAAAGGAAAAAAAGCACTATATTTGTAAAAGACAAGAGGATCTCTTACACCTCTCTAAGGTAGCTCCTAAGAAATTCTGGAGGCAGATTCTAACTAGGAAAACTAAAGATAATAATAAAATTGCTTTACACGACTATAATTCCTATCTTAAAAAGCTTTATGAATCTCCAAATGTCATGGATAACTTTGAAGCCCCTCTCACAACAAAAGAAGTTTTCTCATTAGAAGACATTGATTTTGGGGTTAATCTCTTGGCTAATGGGAAAGCTAAGGACATTGAAGGTTACCAGGTAGAAATCTTAAAAATTGGAGGTCCTGCCCTCATCCCCCACATTCACAAGCTTTTCAATCAAGTAATCAAGAAAGGGTTTCCTAAACCATGGACTCAAAGTCTCATTATCCCTATTTTTAAAAGTGGGGATACAAATAATCCCTCTAATCATCGGACAATTATAATCAGCCCTCTCCTAGCCAAGTTATTATTTTGGAAAGGAAGTTGAGCATATGGCTTGAAAGTGAAGGTAAGTGGGCTAAAGGCCAAGCGGGTTTTAGAAAGCAACATTCAACAACAGACCACCTCATTACGCTTAGGATCATTGTGGAGGAATGCCGAAATGATAAATCCAATCCCTTTTGTTGCTTTGTGGACTTTAGAAAGGCTTTCGATACGGTTCCTAGAAACAACCTTTGGAAGAGATTAGAAGAGCTAAGGGTTCCTTTTGAGTTGAGAGCTGCCGCTATAAGGTTATACGAGAATGTAATTGCCAATTTAAAGAGAAATGAGGGGTGGTCGAAATATATTAAGTGTAATATCGAAGTTAAACAAGGTTTCCACCTCTCCCCTACCCTATTTGGCATTTACATCGACAAGCTAGAAGGTTGTTTAGAGGAAGCAGGATGTGCTGGCATGATCTTAGCTAGGATAGTCATCATCCTTCTTCTCTACGCTGACTATATTGTTCTTCTCGGAAGGGGCCCATCTGATCTTGATAAGAAACTTATGCTTCTTAAGGATTTCTGCTCTACCATGGGTATGTTAGTTAACACTGACAAAACAAAAGTTATGATTATCAAATCCAAGGACACTTACGCTAATTTTATGTATGACAATAGTAACTTGGAGGAAGTGTCTTCCTACAAGTAACTAGGAATTGATATCCATCACAAGCTCAACTGGAACTATAGCATTGAGAAAATGATTAATGGGGGATGGAAAGCTTATTTTGGTCTTGAAAATAATTGTAAAATGGAAAACCTCGTAATGATGGATAGAAAGAAGTTCCTCTTTGAAACTTTAGTCACTCCAGTTATCTTATATGGATATGAGGTTTGGGGTTGTAGCATCTCTAGAGAATCCTGGAGAAAGATTGAGCAAATCTAGAACCATTTTATAATGTATAACCTCAAAATTAAAAGCAACACACCCTATCCTATTCTCCTTATAGAAGTGGGTCTTTTCCCTATCGAGAGCCTAGCTATGACTAGGCTTCTATTGTACAAGCACAAACTCAATAACATAGGAGACCATAGAC
>APFE030889326.1:0-14552 GCA_000404065.3 Pinus taeda | reverse complement strand
TTCTAAAATATATTATTTTATATAAAATAATATTTATGTTATTTGATTAGAAATTAATTAAATGTGATAAAAAATAATAAGAGATATAAATAATTTAAAAATGCAAAAACTTTATAGGTGAGAAGATAATACATCATAAATATCATTTAGCATTTACACGGCAATTTAATTCACTACATAATAGAGCCAACAACTATTGTTTGAATCTCTATGTAGGGAATTGATACAATCCATAGAAGAATCATGGTCTGTCAGGTGATAGGCCCAACACCCACAATTTGACTCTCTCATAAAAAGAAGAACATACCAACTATTCCCCAAATTCCAATTCCCAATATCATTTTGTGAATTGAGTTGATTCTGTGGGGCCAATGGAGTGAAGAAAGTGGCGAAAGATCTTTCTGGAAACTTTTTGTAATTCATATAAAATTCCAATTCTACACATTTGAGAAAAAAGGGGGAAAATAGGCGTCTCGAGTTGACCCGGAAAAAGAGAGTTAAACTTCACAGAAATTTAATGTATAGAAATTCAAATGTTTGAGTTTTGTTTAGTTGATATAAATTACTTCAGACGGTAAAACCAGTGAAAACGTGACGTGAAAAAGAAAAAGTGAGAAAATCTATTTTGATTTTGCAAATTTTCATTGTAATCGGATATCAAGTATTTTAAATTTTAATATTAATATTAAATTAAGTTTATATTAACTTAAATTTATATTAACTGTGGATTTATTTAGAGTTAATATTAATTTAAATTTATTTTAATTATGAATTGATCACGAATTAAAAGAGATTAAATCTCTTTTCATTTTAAAACGATTTGCATATAAAACGGAGCGAAGAAAATGGCCGAAGTAATTCATATTAAATTCCAATTCTATCAATCGTCCGAGTTTTGTTCGGTTGATATTCATAAATTCATTCGGACGGTAAAACCAGTGAAGAGGGACATGAAAGAGAAAAAGTGGAGAAATTCTATTTTGATTTTGCATTTTCTTTGTAATTTGATATAAAGTATTTTACATTTGGTAGTTTTATATTTTTTTAATATTAATTTAAATTTATTTTAAATTTGGATTTATCAAGAGTTAAGAGAGATTAAATATTTTTTTATTTAAAAATATTTATACTAGTAAGATTTATTTGATCTTTCCGTGCCAGGTAGATCCAAAATTAAGATGGATCTAAATCTGTTACTTTATAACTAGTACAACCACATTAAAAATATTAATGTCGCTGATATAGGGAAATGCTTCATAAATATAACAAAAGAACTATTGCAACACAAAGAAGTCTTACCAATGCACACATTTACCTGATTAACCATGTATAAAAAGGTTATCAGTCAACTTTAACTTGAGAAAAAAAGAAGAATTACACATCTTATTATAAAATGGACCATTTTGCCGAAGGCTCAATGAGTTGAGAAGGCGTTGCTCTGCTAGGGTTTCTCATCTACTTTGACGGCGCAAGGGTCTCGGATCCCTGTCGGAGTGCTTCAGCTCCCTTCTAGATTACCTTCTCCCACACACCTCTGATCTACCACATCTAACTGACTAGGTAGCCGCATGTCGGGCCCTCTAGGGCGAGGGGGATCAACCCCCTCCTTCAAAGCCATATTGACGGGCTCCCATCGCCCTTCCCACAATCCGTCCTCTTCAAGGCCGCAAAAAGGATACACATCAAAGACACCAACTTTGGGAGCGTAATGGCAAGCTCGAATTCGAGGTCAATGCTCGCCCAAAGCCGTTAAAAACCTTAGGGTGGTAATACCTAGCCATTGACGGGAGCAGTCATGACATGTTATGCATGACCATGCGATCATTTGCAAATTCATGGGCATTTGGCCCTAGGAATCAAGCATTCTAGGATGGATCCAGCTAAAATGGCAGCCGAGAGCACCATTTGACCTATGACTCCAAGCAAAGGGGTTCTTCACTACGATTTTCGAAGATCTGGAGGATCACAAATGCATCCTGAATAATGGGTTGTACTATATGAATAGTGTAGGCCTCTTCATGATACATTGGGAACCATGTTATAATTCGGAAAAGGAACAGTTCCTTGCAACCCCTATCTGGGTTCGACTATACTCCTTGCTACAAGACTTATGGGAAATGGATATTCTGGAATCAATTGGTAACTCCATTGGAGATTTTGTGCAAGTCTCTGAGATTACTGAACATTGCAGGTTCTCCTCTTATGCCAAGATTTGCATTTATATGAATATATCCCAACCTCTCCCTGAGTTAGTGGAGATTGAGTACTAGGATGAGGTTTGGTTGCAGTCATTAGATTATAAATGTGACCCCTTTAAATTCAAGCTCTGCCATGAGTATGGACATTTGTTCCGTGACTGTCCTTAATGGGCCAATGTTGCCCCAATGAATCCTTCCTCAGATGGGTTTCAGGAAGTATCAAGGCGACACCCTCCATCCAGCAAAGGCGTCCCTTCCCAAGCCCCTCTTGGCCCTCCTCCACCACCACCCAGGACCTCCCCGACAACTACCAGCCACCCTGCCACTAACCGCTTTGCCCTCCTGGCGAAGGCAAGTGAAACTGAGAAACAAGTCGGGCCTAAGGCAACACTGGAAACTCAAACAACTATGGAAGTGGAGACCAACATAGAAAACCCTAAAAACAAACAAGCCAGCAAACGCAAGGCTCTAGAAAAACAGACGATGGGAAAATAAATTCAACAAGTCCTCGCATAAGTGAGGCAAGCGTTGGAACAAGATTTCAAATTGGAGCAAATTATCTCGGATGAAAGGGTAATGGTGCCTTATCCACGGAGTTGGACTATGGATGGCTCAGAGGAAATACCTAAGGATTAGTTGGCACAATTTCATAAGATATACAAAGATTGGGAACAATGACATGCCCCACCTAAGCCAACCCCCTAGATGGCACTGACCATACGGGAAGGTGATCCGCTCAAGAGAAGGTCAGAAACTAGTTCGAGCACCAAGAAAAAGTACAGGAGACCCACCAAAGAAGTGATTTGCGAGGCAGGGGTGATCCTAGTTAACTCAAGACAGGCTAATCTCTTGACAAAGTACTATCAACACTCCATCTCATCCCCCCCTCAATGTAGTTAGTATCGTGGAACATAAGGGGACTCAACTCCAAGTGGAAGTTGAGGTACCTAAAGGATAGGATCTAGAAAGAGAAGTAGGATATTGTAGTACTATAGGAAATTAAAGTAACAATGGAAAAGATCAAAGACATCACTAGCAGAAGTTGGCCGATAGCAGAGTGCATGTCGCTGGATGTAAGGGGTTGTGCGGGGGTGATGGGAATCCTTTGGGATCCCAAATTCGTCTTCTTCCAAAGCTAGATCACCTCTCCAAACTCCCTCTCTGGTCAGTTCACGTGCATCGGATCCGCAGAGAAAGTATGGCTCACGGGAATGTATGGCCCTACACTACGACGAGCTAAGAATGGGTTCTTAAGGAATCTCAGATATTTAAAAAGCATAATAGAAATCTCAAGCTGGTTCATGGTGGAGGAATTTATTATGATCAAGGAACTAAGCGAGAAAAATGGAGGCATCAGACTGGACCCAATATCTATGGCCTTCCAAGAGACCATCCAAGCCTTGGAAGTTGAATATATTGAGTTTGGGAATGGCTCTGTCACATGGAATAATAGATAACGCGTGAAACACCAGATATCATCTCAATTGGAGTTCTTTCTCGTCTTTGATAACATCCTTGAGTAGGATCTTTTCTTACAAGCCACGATCCTTCCTTGCCTTGGCTTGAATCATTGGTTGATAAGCCTTGAAATTGACCTAAGAATGGCTCCTTGGAATCGCCCATTTCGTTTCAAATCCTTCTAGCTGGAGAAGTTGGACTTCATCACCAAACTGGAAGCATGGTGGAAATAAATAAGCATAACAAGACACAACTCTATGGAAACCTTTCAACTTAAGCCGAAGGAGTTGAAAAGGAAAATCAAAGAATGGAATAAGTTAAATTTTGGGGACATCCACTAGGATAAGTGCAGACTTGAAGATGCAATGAAGGTAATACAACAAAGAATTACCTTGGAAGGGAGAACATAGGAACTAATAGAACATAAGGGGGGAGTCCTAATCGAATTAGAACAATTTCGGAAACAAGAAGAAATCCCGTGGAGGAAAAAATCAAGAATCAAATGGCTCGAAGAGGGGGAGCGCAACACAAAATTCTTTCATAGGACCATGTTAAAACACACGAAGGTCAACCAGATCTTTTCTCTGAATGGATCAGATAGCAACCTCCTCGTGCAACATGAGGAGATCACAAAAGAACTGATCGGGCATTTCCAATCCTTGTTTTGGGAATCATAACTGGATAGAAGTGAATTTGTCTCCAAAAATTGTCAATGTATTCCTAAAATAGTTTTGGAGGACCGGAATAATGCGATCATGAGGAAGATCACGTATGAAGAAGTAGATGATGTAGTTAGAACACTCCCTGTGAACAAAGCTCCACATCCGATGGTTTCATCGTGGAGTTTTACAAAGCAGGGTGGCATTTCTTGGGACTGAATGCTACTTTCCTTACACTCATTCCAAAGAAGGGCACGACTGTAGACTCGAGTGGATTTCGCCCCATCGCCCTTTACAATGTGGTTTATAAGATTATCTCTAGTGTTATTGTCTAGTGGCTAAATCCCCTTCTGAAAGAAATAATCAAACTTGATAAATCTGGTTTTGTGGAAGGACGACATATCCTAGACGGCATCTTGGTGGCTCATGACCTGGTTCATTATCTTTCCTCCTCCAAAACCTCAGGTATGTTAATAAAGATGGATCTTTCTAAATCATATGATCGTTTGAATTGGGATTATCCCATATCAATTTTGGAAGCCTTTGGGTTTTCCCCAAACTGGATAAGTTGGATCCAATCCCTGATTGTTACCCACTTCTACTCCATTCTAGTGAATGGGGCACCCTCTTATTCCATGGCTCGTGTGGATTAAGATAGGGGGACCCTATTTCCCCATTCCTCTTCATTATTTCTACTGAAAGATCAAGTATACTCATAAAGGATGTGATGGCCTCATGATCCATTTAGGGTCTCAAGCTCTCCCATGATGTCCCTCCAATCACCCATCAACAGTTCGTGGATGACAATATGCTATTTGGCAAGGCAACCTTGAAGGAAGCTAAAAAATTTGGCTCTATCCTGGATGCGTTCCAACAGGTTTCAAGCACTCAGATTAATGGTGAGAAATCAGATATCTTTTTTTTCAATACCCATCCATGGGTGCAAAGGCATATGGTTCGGACTCTCGAATTCCGAATAGGTTCTCTCCCTAGCACCTACATTGGGGTTCCACTGGTTCCAAACTCCCTTAAGATCTTGCACTGGAAAGACTTTCTCGGCTGAGTTGGTCGAAAAATATCAAGATGGTCCTTTAGAACATTAAATACCCCGAGACATCTTGTTCTCTTAAAGGTTGTGCTTTAGGCCCTTCCAATTTATCAGCTATCAGCCCTCCCAACCCCCTAAATTATATACAACGATTTAACTACAATGTTTCAAAAATTCCTCTAGTCAAGGTTGTAGGTTGGGCGCAGGTGGGCTCTGGTCGCATGGGAAAAGCTATGTAAATCTAAATTGCATGGTGTTCTGGGGCTCGAGGATCCTAGAATGTTATCACACGCCCTCGTGCCCAAGGGCTAGTGGAGGTGGCTACAAGGTGGTCATGAGACATGGTTGAGGATTTGGTCAGGAACATATGGATCTGAGAGCAAGCAAAACCATCTATTGGATAATCTTATCCTACCGAAAGGATTCTCCATATGGAATCAAGCAAAAGAGAATTGGGTGCTCATTCTGGAACACGGTTTATGGGAGATCAGAAATGGAGCAATGACCAAATTTTGGTAAGAATCTTGGATGCACCACCCTAAATTAAGTCAGGAGGAGAACTTAAGAGAAATTCAAGTCTACAGCATATAATTAGGAGTAGAAAAGTTCAATGACTTCTGCACCTTTCTAGTTCGAATTCGAAATGGAGGGAATCGAAATCTGTAGATCAGTTGCCAGAGAGAGAACTGCCCATGGATTGGGAGGCCCACTCCCTAATCCTTCGACAACGACCCATTCTCAACAATGGGGAGCCTGATAAACTTTGATGGGGTCATTAGCCTAAAGGTATGTTTTCATTAAAAGAATCTTATTCAATTCTATATGTTTCGGGTGACCAGACTCCTCTCCCCTTATGGAGAAGGATATGGTATTCTAATTTGTGGCCAAAGCTAGCATTCTTTCTATGTCTCATAGGGGAAAAAAAACTCCTTACATGGGACAAGATCAGGGAGAAATGATTTTGTGACCCGTCTACATGCCCTCTATATGCAACCGAAGAGGAAATAATAGATTATCTTCTAAAGTCCCGCCCAAAGGCCAAAACTCTATGGGATCAGGTTGCATCTCTATTTGGGGTATGCGATAGGTCGTTGAATAGCTTGGCTAAATCTCTGGAGGCACGACTCTGGACGCTCTTCTAAAATCCCATCGTCAATAGGGTGTGGTGTCTCTATCAAGGCTTTGTCATTCAGAATATCTGGAAGGCAAGGAACTGTGCAATATTCCACTTGGAAAGTCTACCAATTGATCATATATTGTCAACAATGATGTGAAACATCAAAGAAACCATATCTATAGGCCGGTGGAAAGAAGAGGACTAGAAAGAGGAAGGCAATGGACAAAGAATCATGGTAGCATTATAATTAGCCCAAGGGGCCATTGTTGCAGGATTGACGAACATTCAACATATGCAAGAGCATTCGCCAAACTCCTTCCTCCTTCCTCCAAAAGGATTCCACAAACTTAATTTTTATGGCACTTCCAAAGGGAATCTGAGGAGTCATTCAAGAAGACATGGGGCATGTCATAAAGTTATATGAAACCTCATGTGGCAACACCACTAACAATGTGGTTGAATTCTTGACGTTTGAGAAAGGACTTCAAACAGTTGCTGAGCATCGAGTGTTAACTCTACAGGTCATAAGTGATTCAAAATTTTGCTTATCAATGTTGCAGAAACTAATTCATGGATTCCCCCTAGAGAAGGTGATCAAGAGCTAGTGCTTGGAATACATTGGGGAGAAGATTAGGTAGAGAATCTCCTCCTTTGATTATATCATCACTGAACATGTAGATCGGGAGGGAAACAAAGCTGCAGATAAGCTCGCCAATTGGAATAGTGGTCACTAGTGTCAGGATTTTGTTAGTTGATGGCCTTCTCTGCCCTAGGAGGGTATTGTGGAAAAGTTTAGCCAAATTGTGGCCTCAGGGGAGGCCTCCTCGATGGAGGTGTTAAACGACCTGATTGCAATCCCTGAAGGATCACGTGGGGATTGATGATGGTCACGTGGATGTAGGTACGAAGGCCTTCCCCCAGGCCTTCTCCAAGTACCTTGAGATCTGGGGCACTAGACCTTGAGTGTGTGAAAAATTCGCTTGAAGGGTATGTTGCAGGTGGTGGCGTTAGGGGAGCATTTATGGTCAGGGAGGAGGCCCATTATAACCTATACATGACCTGACTCAATTTCGAAATCCTACATGGTGAATAATTTTATTATGGTTATTGGTGTGTGAGGTTGGAGAGGAGCAAAATTGCTAAGTCGCAAGCGTGGCTAGTGTGGGAAAGGTGGCAGATTTACCATCAAGGGTCCTTCCGACTCACAAGGGGGTATATCTTGGTGAAGTATTTCTTAAGCCTACACATACATTTAGTGGGTCAGGGAAACCGATGAGATAATTCTTTTATCTTGGAGCAACAGTGGTTTAGCAAAGGGTGGGGAATTCTTTTACTGAGAAATTAGGGTAGGGAGGTGCGTGTTCGGGCATGGAGAGAGATTGTTCTTGGTGCCCTCAGTAGTTCTTTAGCTAGGTTAATTTTGTCCTAGTGGCGAAGTGTGCCATGAGTGAAGACTAGGTGGCGGGCAACATTTTCCCCTCACACATCGTTGGTTCTATGTTGTTGGTGGTGACACCAAGTTCCCAACAACTCAGCTCTGATAGTAAGCAGGCGGTCCTAGTGGTGGAATGAGGGAAGCCCTCCATTTCTCTTTCGGTCAGTGTTTTATGGTGGATTGGAATAAGGCCAACACCTCACATTTTGTGCAGGTCATCCCGTCTGAAGCCTAATTTGGCAGAACTTGTGGGTGGAAGGAGTCTATCGTAGATGGTGTCGACATCCATTGGAAAACATTGAGGGTGTGGTGGTTCTAGGGGTGGCCATCTTTTCTCGTCGGCTTCAACAGGCCATGGGGGAGGAAGATCTGGCGCAATCACAAGGAGGGTTCGGAGGTTCGAAGGTTCGAGGAGGCAAAGGCATGGGAGTTTCAATTGGTGGACAAGGTGGCCACACAATGAGAGGCTGACACTAAGGAGGTTCTTCTCATCGCGGAGGAGGATGGAGTCAGGGGGTGGCATGCCATGGAAGAAGGGGGAAGCAATAGACATGTTGAATGGATCGTTTCCAAGACCTCATCTAGAAAATTAGGGATAGATTGGCTACCACAAAGCGTGTGAGGCAGGAGGACCATGTAGAGCTTATTGTGACACTGAACAAGATGCAATATTTTCAGTGCCATACCCGGGAATGTGTGGTGGTGGTCTGGTGCAACCAGAATCTACTCTCTGAGAAAGTTGAAAAGTTGGAGGCGTGGATGGCCCATTTCGAAGAGCATGTGCAATGCACCTTTCACCCTCCTCCGCCTCCTAGAACAAACCCGGACAACCCAACCTCCATCACTTCTAATGATTGATATGATCTTAGGTGTTTTATGTACCTTACATGCCTTTTGCTGCTTTTGGCCCTTTCAACTATGGTCTTTGTTTCTTTTTGTTGTTTTGTTTAACTGTCACTTGCTACTAGTAGTAGTCAACAAACCTGGTCGGGGTCGTGCATTTTTGTTAATGATGTACAATTTTTTGAAGAATGAATAGAATACCGATAATAAAAAAAATGGACCATTTTGCTAAATAAAATTTGCTTATATATTAATTGCCCCATCTAATTAGAATATGAAATTATTAGAATTGGAATAATCTCAAATCCATAGCAAATTGGTAGGCTAGCCGACAAGAATCTAATTTAACTTGAAGGAAAAAAGGGATTATACATCCTATTGTAAAATGGACCATTATTCTAAATAAAATTTTCTTCTATATTAATTTCTCCATCTAATTAGAATATGAACTTATCAGAATTAGAATAATCTCAAATCCCTAGGAAATTGGTGGGCAAGGAGCCACATGTAAAATGTCAATGCAACCTAACAAACTCTTTAAGAATGATAAGCATTCAAACTAATCATATGCTGAGCATATTCCCTTGAGAATCAGTTTAGGCCGTCAATTAAAAAAATAAAAATAAAAAGTCAACAGATACTCATCCACCTTAAGTTGAAATAGGAAGTGTTCCCCAAACATTTACACCATGAAAATATCTCCCCATACATTTTTGGTTTTAGATTTAATTTAAAATTTTTTTATAAAATAAAATATTTTGGTTTTGAAAGGAGTTATGGTTTTTGGGAAAGTGGTATTGATAAGCCCATGGTTTTGTAACAAAGCCTATTAAGTTAATATTATCCATGATAAAATGGTGGTGAATATATATGGTTAAGAACTGATCCGAACTTAAACAGGAACACAAAAAAGTATAGACATAACCATAAATACAGAGATGTAGGAGAAATAACACTTCATTTCATTAATATCAAATACTGAAATACACTTACAAATAGAATGGAAATAAGACTAGCTCAGGCGATGGTAGCTTGTCTATGAGAACAGATGTTGTGGCTACTTACCTCTTAACTGTGTTATAGTGAGGCTCAAGGGCCTATTTATTATTGAAAAACATGTGAAAACCCTAAAAAACCAAAACCCTAACCACAAGAGATGTAACGCCAAGAGTTTGTGGGCCCTGTTGGGGTTAGTTGAGCAACCAACTTCCCGGGCTCATAACTTGGTCATATTATCTCCGTTTAGTGTATACAATACCTTGCTGGAAAGGTCTCTCTTAATATTACAAGATTTTCCACAGGCCCTTGCCTATGGAAATGGGCCTACAACAGACCCAAAAAAATGTTGTTTAGGAGGTCAAAACTGCTAAAAATCATAAATGCTGAAATAAACAAGGAAACAAATGAAACCGAATGGAGGTCTAAGTGGAATAGGTGGCTAGACAACAATTTCCACCTAGATCATTCCTCCCCCCTTAGTAAGAAATGGTCCCCTTTGCGTGTAGAGCTTGCATGAGGTGTGGAAATTTCTGTTGAACCTAGTCCCTGGTGAGCCACATGCCTTGGTGTAGGAGTTGGCCAACTTTGACAACCTGATATAGCTGGATATTTTGTTGGCAAGTGTTCTTGACTTGTGTTTCCATAATACAATCAATTGTGGCCTATTCCATGAAGTTTGGGTTTAACTTTGTTGGTGTGAGTTGTTTTGCAATGTCTAATGTGTCCAGTAATGGTGGGAAGTATGGTCAAAGGCAGTCCACATTGAACATTGGGTGCAAGCCAAGGAATGGGGGAATGCCGAGCTCAAAATCATTGTCTCCCACAATGTTGGTAATTGTGTAAGGACCATATCGAAGTGGTCTGAGCTTCTGATGGGCTACAGTAAGGTGTTCTTTCTACAAATGTAACCAAAATTTGTTGCCCACTTGAAATTTGTGTGGCACCCTCTGTTAATCATGTCACTACTTATACTTGGCATTTGACTTCTCCAGTATGTTGTGAACCTGATGGCGGATGTGTTGGATCTGTTCAATGAATTTGGTTGCTTTATCAACCTTAGACAATACATGTGTGGATTATGTCTATGTAGTTGTGTGAGGCATGACAACATCAATTAGACACAATGGTTGAAATCCTAGACCCACTTGAAAGGGACTATGGCCAGTTGAGCTATGGAGAGCTCTATTATAATTGTGTTGAACATATGGAAGACTCTCATCTGAGGTTCGAGGATGTTTGGAGTTGTACATGCGGAGTATGTGCACTATCCTCTTATTGACGACCTCCATTTGGCCATTAGTCTGGGGATGGAAGGTAGTTTCCTTCATGAGCTTGGTAGAAGGGATGTCGTACATATAGTCCATGGAGATGGATTCCCATGGCTAGTTGGGAGTAGGGAGAGGAGTGTACATGCATTACTTCTTGATGGTTGGCTTGGCAATGGTGCAGACAGTGCAGGATCTGATATATTTCCCAACATCCAATCGGGGTTTGGCCCAATAAAAGTACTCTCGGCCTTGATAAATAGTACGACTCAAAGGTCAAGTAATATGGGAGAATCCCAACATGAACCTCTGACAAAAATTTGCAAGGCCGAAGAAGATGCAAAGCTTTGTTGGAGTGGTCAGGGCTGTCCAATTCTGAACGAATTTGATCTTAGTTGGGTCCACATGCATGCCACACTCATCTATGATGTTGTTGTCATTCTTTATTTTTGAGGTTGAGGGAGTAATCACATAGGACAATATCAAAACCACTTTGGAAGCTGGGATCTAGCCTTGCCAGCTTCAGAGAGGGATCTCTCTATTTGATTTAGCTTTGTTTTTTTATGTATATTTTAGGTTAGTTATGATTGTGCTTGTTTGTTTTGTTTGATTGGTTTGGTTGGTTTGAGTGTTATAATTCCATTGGGCTATGGAGTCTATAAACTAAAACTGGAGTTTGTTCATCAAGTTTTAAAGGAGTTCTCACAGGGAAAGCTAGGTTGCAGTAAATGGATCTTTTAGAGTTTAAATGAATGGTGGAAAAGCAGAAGTGTAAGGTTTCAGTAGAGAACAAAGAGAAATTAATAATTCTTTATCCTGAGTTCAGTGGAAAACATTAAAATTAACAATAGACAAAATAGGGCGCTCTTGATAATGAATCCTATTTATCACAATTTTTGTTGATTAATTTAGATCTAGAAAAATAGAGGAAATAAATAACAACGTTTAAACAGATAAAGAGAAGAAACGCATCACCATTTAAGACACCACATGAATCCTATGAAAGGTCCCTGTATTATTGATGCTCCAGTACTTCCAAATTTACAATATGTAGCAGAAATTACATTCATAAATCAACACTAATACTTCAAACAATGAAGTATTTATAATAAAAATTACAATAATGCTTTACAAAATCGTTGTCAAACCGACAATATATTATTAGCCTACCGACAATATAATCTAATCCTGGAAAAAGAATAGGCCACGTAGGCTGTTGAGGAAAAAGGTGCCCTATTTCGGTGGTTTCTGTTGCTGAGTCATTCAAAACAGAATCTGACGTTGAACTGAAACTTGCGCTGGTTGTTGTGCTGGCAAAACTTTTCACAGCTGCTGAGTTACTACTTAGTCCAGTAAATCAAGTAACTCTTCCCATCTCTTTTCATCTGGCATTGTTCACTTTGTCATCCTGCGGTAGATTTCATCTACCTCTATATACTTAGCGAAAGTTGGTTTCATGGTAAAAATGTGTTTTACCTCATTCTACACATGGAAGTTGTTTGACATGGTCTCTAGAAAATCCTGAAACTTGCGTTGGTTGTTGTGCTGGAAAAACTTTTCACAACTGCTGAGTTACTGCTTAGTCTAGTAAATCAAGTAACTCTTCCCATCTCTTTTCATCTGGCACTGTTAACTTTGTCACCATGCGGTAGATTTCATCTACCTCTGTATACTTAGCGAAAGTTGGTTTCATGGTAAAAATGTGTTTTACCTCATTCTACACATGGAAGTTGTTTGACATGGTCTCTAGAAAATCCTTTGTTGTCATACTCTGTTAGGCCCCTATACTACTAGTCTAACCCCTTATTGTTATTAGTACAACCCCCTTATTATATTGTTGTACCCATGTAGTCCCCATATTGTTATTATTGTGCCCTTAAATTATTATTGTTATCTCGGCTCTGATTATATTGTGACCCCTTAGACTCCTATATATAGAAAGCAAGTCTTGTCATTTGTATCATCCAACAATTGTTCATTTGTGTAATGTAAAGGAGGTTGCCTCCTCGAAGAGGCTTATTTCTAAGGTGTTGATCTATCTTTTCTATCTTTTTGTGAGCTGGTTTCATAACATACTCCCTTTGATTCCACTGAACTTGATGCTTCTTTTGGCTACCTCTTTCATCTTCTGGATGTAGTCCTCCTGGGTGATTAGCTTGTCATTGATGACATAGATATTGGGAAGTCCCTTCTACTTTAAGGATTTAATCCTATTTGTAAATCTGTTTACTTGCATCTCCAAGGTCTCACACCTTTCCTCCAACTGGTCAATAATATTTCTTTTAGTCAAGACTTTCTTGACCTCCATAATGGTGGCAGTTCTATCACTGGCTCCCACTTCCTCCAGCTCATATCTGGAATTTGAATTTAAGAACCTGATAATATTGGCGGCTTAAGTTGGCATTTCTCCTAGCTTTTCCCTTCCTTGCACAATGGTCTCAGTGGCCTTCTCTATTAACTCTTTTTGCTCAAATATAATTTGAATAGAAGGCCAAATTTCCTTAATTGAGCCAAATATGTCCATCCAAATTGTTTCCTTGGCTTGGGCGAAGGTTTGGCCAATAGATGTGTCTCTCTCTACCTAGCGCAACTTTTCTAAAAGTCTCAGAGATTTGTTCAATTCAGTAGCTCGAGCAGCTTTAGCTTTGGCCTTTTGGGCTTCCAAAGCTTTGAGTTGTCCTTGTAAGGTCTCAATTTCCTTTGATTTCAAATACATATTTTGCAATGTCTGTGTGACCTATTCAGCACCGAGATTTTGAGTAGAATTAGTAGGTGTAGTATTTGCTCCCGTGGATAGTAGTTGAGAAAGAGGTACATCATCCAAGGGAACAATGGCCATCTTCAAGATGTCCTCCTTTTCCTTTATCAACTTTTCGAACTCTGATTCCATCTGCTTGATCTGTATGTTTTGGTCAATAATTAGTTTCATCATGTCTACTTTCTGAGCTTCACCTTCTACAATGTCCTTGGTCATTGGATCTTCTGTAGCTGGAAACTTGAGTTGTTTCCTCAATGTTGTAATGTCCAAATTTTTCTTCTTAATAATTTCTTGACCAACAGTAACATTCTTAGGGTCATAACCTATCTTGATCACCAAGTCTTCGAGAGACTTGATCATGTTGTCTTTGGCTAAGGAGGAGACCTTCTCAATCTTCAACTGTGACTGCACATTTGCCAAAGAGACCTGCAATTTGGATAAAGACATGGCAGTGTTAGTGAGAGTGGAGGATATCATATCACTAGTTTGTTTGTGCATCTCCATTTTGTTGGGTTTTGTTATATTCTTTCCACGACTAGCCCACGTAGTTAACTGGGGGTTTAGAGGAGGGGTGGAGCCCCCCTTCTTTGCACCGAGTGTGTAGCAGGGGGGGTCACAGGGGTTTTTGAGAGGTACCCGTAACCCCACTTTATGGGGTCCGGGGCAGTGCCCCAGAAAATTTTGGTTTTGGACTCTATGTTAGGTTGGGCGGACCCACCTATGGTTTTGTGCATGATTTTCGCACATGTTTTTGGACGCGATGGTTTTCGGT